>SKCR01023601.1:0-117626 GCA_019454045.1 Zanthoxylum bungeanum
CATAACTATGTACTAGCTCCAATAAATATTCAGCAGGGTGTCCAACACCAAGAAATGAGTCATTTGTCATTTTCCCTTGGATACATGACTCACAAATCGAATAAAGATCTAAGGTAAGATCTTCAATCAAACTATCCTTAACCAATTTTGATATACGTCTAACACTTATATGGCCCAATCTTATATGTCATAATTCAATATTATTTAATTCTGATATTTTATTTGTATTTTCCTCTACATTAAAGACATCTTGATATGTTACCAAAATATAATGACCGTTAGATAAAGAACATTCACATATCAAATAGTTGTCTTTATCATATAAACATAAAACATCATCTTTCATGTTTATTTTATATTTCTTTTTATCTAATATCGATAATGATATTATATGTCTGATAAGAGATGGTACATAATAACAGTCATGTAAAATTAATTTACATCCATTAGGGAGATCTAGAACAACTGTGGCATTGACATCCAATGTCTCGCCATTTCTAACTCTAAGTTGGATCTCCCCTTTATTCAGCTTTCTTTTAACCCTTATGACCTGCATGGAGTTGCAAATAAGAGTGAGATTGCCAGTGTCTAACACACATCCATTATTTGCATATAAGGCTAATGAGATGTCAATAATATGAAAAATATAAAACATACTTGAAGGTCATGCATTTCCATTAAGCTCTAAACAATCTTTCTTTTAGTGTCCAAACTTCTTACAGTGTAGACATATATCACGAGCTACATGTGGTCTTGCAGTTTTGTACTTCTTGAAATCTCTCTTTGATATTTTCTTCTTTCCCATTTTGATCTTTTTGGACTTTCTAGGAGTCTTTGAAAATCTTGATCCATCATGAAGGTACAAAGTGAGATTCCATTTCTTCAAATCATGCTCTGTCGTGTGTAACATATTATGAAGTTCTTCATAATTGGCTTGCATTGAATGCGTATGAAAGTTTAACACAAATCCAGCGTAAGTACCAGGAAAATAAGATAAAATTTAATTTCATCCTAGCCGTTCATCGATTTTAATGCTCTATTGTTCCAAATATCAGATCTGGTCGACCATGTTAAAAATATGAATGCTAACCGCTCATCCATCCTTGAGCGTAGCACCGAATAATTCCTTCGACCTTCGATATATTTCAATTTCTTGATTTTCTTCGAAGAACTCATTGAGTGTTCTCATAATGATCCAAACATCAGGTACTTCTATGTATTGTCTGAGTAAATTTGGAGCCATCAATCCTAATATGTAGGATTTCACTTGAGGTTATCATCGTTTCATTTTTCAAATGTCTTTCGCTCTTCGGGAGTGGAATCATGATCAATATCAATGGGCAAAGAATTGAGTGTCACATAGCTCAATTTTTCTGACTCTAAGACATAGCGTGTGTTCATTTCTCACTCAAAGTAGTTCTCTGCTCCTTTCAGTTTATTGGAATCCAAAAAATCACGCTAAAGGATTTGCGGAAGCCATCTACAAGACAACAATTAAACACTAGCAAAATATTTTCATTTCAATATAAAAACACTAATACGATTATGTATTTTAAATCTATTAGTGCTCTTTCAGTATTTTACGTAATTATGTAATCTCCATTAACGATAAAATAGAAATTTGGCAATCAAATTTCATAGAGGGAAGTGAATCCCATGATATTTACTTCAGCCTCTGAATAATAACGGTCTTGGCCTTTATATTAGACCTCAGTATTGACAAGATAGATCATCCAATAATGCTCCAACATTATTAATAGTATTAATTAAAATAAAGTAATTATCTAATCATGGTAGATTTATGACAATCATGTCATTAACATGTTTGGGTCAAAATAAAAATTTTAGTTTAAAACATGCAATGCATATTCAATATGGCTTATGCATAATTAAATTAAAATTACAAAAACATAGATTTAAATACATGTCAAACATGAAACATCTGTTATGGCGGTTGTGAAACTCCTAGGGTTGAATCGGTATCCCACGCAGCGGAAATGGGTATAACCCATGGTAATTGAGCATGAATGTATTTTTAAATAATTTAATGGAATAATATATTCCATTACGAGTTTATAGGGAAAAAATCGGAGACGAATCGAAGTCTGAAAAACCGAAATGGGAGAAAAATAGGATTCTGCGCGCGTGGTGCTCCTAACGCGCGCTTACATGTGCGCTACATGTAAAGCTGGCTGCATGCAGTGAATAATATAGCTTATTAGATAAAATTAAACTTACCTAATAAGCTTGAACCAAATATCTAATCTTATTGTACTTGTTGAAAAATGTAGAGAACTTCTAAAATTTCTCTAAACACTTCATTTAAGCTATTTTTTTCTTATGCTTTGGCTTATGTTTACTTAATCAAAAACTTGCTCAAGCTTGTCTTTTATAGTCAAGCTTATATAATTTTTAATTAA
The DNA here is from genome assembly GCA_019454045.1 of Zanthoxylum bungeanum. Classification (NCBI taxonomy): domain Eukaryota; kingdom Viridiplantae; phylum Streptophyta; class Magnoliopsida; order Sapindales; family Rutaceae; genus Zanthoxylum; species Zanthoxylum bungeanum. The sequence goes on from SKCR01023601.1 coordinate 2,421, forward strand.
TAAAAGTTCTAATCAACTTTTAAGTGGCCTTAATCCAATTTTTCCAAATATGTATAATTAGGTGTAACTAATCAACTTTGTCTACTACTTTGATTTAATCCATTTAAATCAAACCAAATACACCTATTATTACATATTTTACAATTATCAAAATATCCTCCTATAGAGAGGTATTTATGAAATTAAAACAGAATCATTGTGTATTTATTTATTTAACTATTAAATAAATTTGGATTAATCTAATTAATACAATTGTGTCAAAGTAAATAATTAATGTTATCCAATAATACTTAATTATTTTAATTGATAATTATAATATCAAATATTATTTATTATCAAATATTATTTATTATCAAACATTATCAGCTACCCAAATGCTCAACGAGTACACTTCATATTGTGAGACTCTCTAAGTTTAGACATGTTTGTCATATGTACACAATTCAGCCACCTCCGAATTTGAGAAGAACACGAACCACATTTCTGAACTATACAAGTCGAGGTAATCACATATGTTTAACAATCCCTCTGTCGTAAGTTATTCGAGTTGTGCTTAAGAAACATAGATTACACCATCAAGTTTTCAAGGTGCACATCTCATATTGTCTGCATGTCCATGATTCTTTACAACTAATCAAAACATCATTTCTAATATATGCGATCAACCCTAAGTGATCAGCTTTGGCCAAAGTCTTAAGAATCGTAACTCATTAACATGGATACCTTAACCCCTTATGGTACACATACGAGCCGACAGATCCTATCTTGATACACACTTGATTAAAGAGTGTATCGGTCGACACCCAATGAACATTTAGCGGCCAGACCATGAAAGGTCTCTGACATACATGACATCAAAATGTTGAGGATCACACACAAAATCAATGTTATCCTATAGTCAAAGGATTACATATGATACTCAACTCGATGATATTTATATTGACGGTGGTATGTACTTCCAACTATTAGGAATCACATCTGAGTCATTCAGTATTTGCTCCAATAAATACCCACATGTCTATATGAACTTTCCTTGCTCATGATACATTGGGTTAGACCATTGTAACTCTAATTCCAATATACATGTGCTAGTCTTCTATGTTATAGGAATTTGACCGTATTTCAAAACCAACGACCGTAGATATTTACTTTAAGAATAGTTTATAATAGTAATATTATCTCAATGTTGGACCACACAGTGTCCAATATTACTACATGACTATTTTAAGGCCGATATCATTCTTGACATATCTATATACCAAACTAATATGCATTATGACATAATAATTACCATTAAAAAGGTTTGAAATGAAAATATAATGATTTTATTAATAAATAATAAAATATAATGTACAATATATTATTCAAATTAAGGGATATATTAAAAGATAAAAAAATATAATTTTAATATAATATTTATCTTTTAACATATTAAAATATTTGATCCTCATTATATAAATATAAATATATATATATATATTAGAATTCTCAAGTATGGGCCATAAGGACGTTTTATTATTCACATAATAATAACACAACATTATTTTATTTGATTTGTACCTGAACCGGCTTATATATAACAGAATTTTCTAATTCGTGCGTCACAACAAAAGTTAGAAGCTGTCATATCTTATTATCTTTGTAAACCTTTTACTATTCCTGGCTGGTTGCTCCAGAAAACAAAATGAGACCCAGTTCCATTCACTTGCAACCAAGTGACGTAATGTTTGTAGATGAACAGAATTAACATAAATATGGCTGAAACAAAACGGATTGTGCATTATTTCTAATTTAAATATTGTTTTGTGATCGTATCTACTGCTCAAAGCTACTACCATCCACTGGAGTTCTGCCATATCATAATGATCATCAATGTTTTGAGAATCGATAATTGAAATTCAAAGAGTCAATAATTTATCCAGTTAAATTATTCCCGAAAAAAACCGACAAAACCAACCTAGGGTATAAATAATTTCATTTAATTAAAAGTTATAAAAAATATTAATTTTTGATTTAAAAAAAAATAAACTGATCCGGTCCAATTCACGAATTTTGACCAATTTTTTTACATGCCGATTTTTATCCATTAATCAAACTAGACTCACGACCGATTCTCCGTGATCCTGTTTTGAAAACATGGGTGATCATCCAGAGCTATTCTCCAAATTTAATAAAATATTGACAGAAAAATGATACACAGGGTTCAATCCAACATCAGGCATAAAAAATAAATAATAAAACTGTTCTCAAAGCTTTATGCAACAATAACCTTTGTAAAGCTCATCATGATAATTTTAAGATGCGACAGAACAGTTAAAAAAGAGAGAGAAAAATAGAAGACTGGTTAGCCTGTTGAAGAAGCATTGACATGATGAATTCAATCAACAACATCAGGCCACAATTTTCTAGCAACCAAGCACTAAAATGCTGAGTAATTCAAATCCTTCACTCCAAAAACTGTAGTTTAATGGACCCAAATTTTGATAAAACACAGATGATCCATGAAAAGAACTCTGAAATGTTCTCTCTTAACTCCTCCTAGCTTTATCCCTCGATGCCACCAGAAATTACCATATGATAAGAACACAATCATCCACAATACCAAACTATACAACCCCAAAAGCCTCGTAATTCAACCCCATTCAATAATAGTAAGCTCTTCTTGTCTCAGTTTCTTCTATTTCTCTATCTTCCGAAAATATTTTTTATTTAAATTATTTCGGTTTCCTCTACTTGCCTCATCGAAATACTGCCAAAATTTGAGAAGAGAGACAGAAAAGAAAAGGTGTTACAACACCCTTTTGTAGCAGCAGCAGCAGCAGCAGCCCCTTCCATCCAAAAATTTACATTATTCCCAGTAGGATTGTGCTTAACGTCAGTGGTGACTTTGATTGATCAGTTCTGGTTTGAATCTTCAGTAATCTCCCCTTCAGATGAATGTCTCCCTGGAGCATCCTCAGAATGGGATTTTGCATTGCCCGTCAAACTTCTTTGGTTAGCAGCCCCTTCCTCGACTATGATATTCTGAAATGAAGCTGCCAGCACATCAACACTTGATCCACCAGGAGATGATAAGCCTGATTCGGTAGGAACACGACTAGGGGTAACTATCCATTTAATCCACTCATTACGCCTCCTCACCTTGTCCTCCTGCAGCAATTAACAAGTAAGAAAAGGACGACAGAAATTAAGCTCATTGAGTGTCTAGCTGCCAGTTTCCCACATGGAAAGTGAATCTCTCAAATAATTTCCCACTGCAAGACCAAAATGATTCATATTTCATGCTTAACTTAAGAATGATAAAACATCAAATACAAAGTTAAGTTACCTGTACTTCTACAACAGTTGAAGTCCTCAAGGAATCCAATATCAATTGAATGTTATTTGTCAAACTCTTAACCTGCAAAAAGTAGCCAAAGTGCAAAACCTGATATGTGCAAGGGCATCTAACACTAGAAGTTTAAGACAAACTAAGGAAAGGAATTTAATTTAAATAACATATAAAAAGCACATGGGCACTAAACAGTGGTGACTTTTTTGGATTTTGGAATGATACTAACAATTTAATTTGGATTGAGACCTTTAATAATATATAAGCAGATCCAACTTTGGCTTGCTTCAGCAGATTCAGAATAATAAAAAAATTACTAGGAATGAATACCCAAGATATTACTGATTTTGCATCTAGCATTCAACTCCAAGGAAACTTGCCATTAACAACATACTTTGAAGCAAAATTAAAGAGTTTTAGTAAATATAACTGATCAATGAGCATGCTACCGAACCTCAAGAAATAAACATTTAAAATACCAAACTTTTATCCAAAAGCTAAAATATTCAATGAAATCCAATTTGACACATACGCACAGTCAAAAAGGAAGTACAGCATAGGTTAAAAATTTAAGCCACAAAACAAATCATAATCACAAGCTCGAATGTGAGCAAGTAACAAGAAAATCAATTATTTGACTGCAAAATACTTACCCGCGGAAAGCTTGCAATTAATGTAATGGGCACCCAACCTTGATCATCCATGTTAGATTTCAAATATTCATCTTTCACCAAGTTAGCATCACTGCAACAAACATAGATCCACAACAGCTAAATATTATCATATCAACGAGAGTAGCACTCAGTAACTGAGGTTAACTAATCACCACTGGGAGGGGGAAAAAGTAGCGCCAAAGTACCTGAAATAATAATCAATCTGACGGATTAACATTGCAGCCAGAGAAGGTTCAGGAACAGGCATAAGCACTGGTGCAGGAGGATTGAAAGGTGGCATGCCAGTCACACCCCTGAAGGCTGCTGCTTCCACAGGCATTGGAGGGATAAATATAAACTCTGAGAGAATAGAGACATTAGATTTCTAAATAACATATTAAAATCAAAAGTGCGTACATAATTAGAAAAATAACTTGCCAGGAAATCGCATGAGGTTTGAAAAGGGTTGCATGGGTTGAGGTGGCACAAATGCAGCTGCATTGGGTGGTGGAGGCCTAACAAAGCCCCTCCGAGGACCTCTTTGAGGCTGCACATGACTGTCTCTGGCATTTGAATAATTTCCACGGTCCTGATCACGCCTGCTGCCAAAATTATTATGGTAGTTACCATCTCCACGCTGTCCATAGATAGCCTGCCTAGAGGAATTCCATTGATTGTTCACAGGATGTGATTGAGACAAAAATCCTCCAACCGATCTAGCATCCCAATTACTACCTCTATATAGAGGCTCTCTTGGAGAAGGATCTGGCATTGCAGTAACCAGATTACCAAAACTATTTGGAGGCATCGGAAATAAAGGGAATGGTGGAGGCGGCGGAGGCTGAGTAGGTCGAGTCGGTGTAGGCATACCAACACCGCTGCTCACACCTCCACCGCCACGTTTGGACCTTTGTCGAGTCGGCATTGTACGGTTCGCATTGTCATTAGGGTTTTCATTAGCATTAGATACCTTCTGAGGTAACTGTGGGATTACAGGTACCTATTAATAATAAACACGTTATCATACATTCATATACAAGCAATAATAAACAATATGCATAACAAATCACTGCAGTCAGAATAGGTAACCCTAATTAGGCAAATTTAGCAAAATAGGAAACAAAATAAAATAAAAAATCAAACTCTATTATCCTTTTGTTATTTTCTCGGGAACCAATCAGAAAAATGACATAATGTCTCCGAAACGAACCAAAGTACTGGAGACTGATCCATCGGCAAGGATTTTCGAAGAAGAAGAAGAGTCGGCTGATTCTGATTTCGGCGACTGCTTAGTGGATTCAGATAAAGCGGGCCAAGAAACAGCTCCCATAACAGGACCGATGTCAACGACGCCGTTTGACGGCTTGTTCCAAGCCAACTTCTTTGGCCTAGCTGCATTGCCATTGTTAGCATCCGAGCCCTCAGCCGCCACAGGATTATCCGGCGGAGGAGAAGATGAAGCCGAAGCCGAAGCCGTCTTGGAAGGAGAACCAGAATCACTCGGCTCAGGTAGAGTACTCGTTGTCGGCGGCGATGACGCGGATTGAGAATGATTAACGGCGGATGAAGACGGCTCTGGCTCGCCTCGTACGACTTGAGACCACGGCGATGGAAAATTATCTCGGCGTAACTGAGGACTGGAAAGGCCGTCTCCAGAGAAGCCGGAGGCACGTGGAGTGACGTGATTGGAGGTGGAATCAGCCGTCATAGCCATTCGAAATTAGGGTTTTGGGAAATGGGAACAAAATCTCAGAAGATAATAATCAGTTGTATTAGAGGACAAATCAATAAAAATATGAAAATTTATTTCTTTAATTGGCTAATCAGTTAATTAAATTAATTAATCAACCACCTCGAAGGGGAAATAATACAGAGAGAAAGAAACCAAACCAAAAGCAATAATTAGGATTTTGATTTTGTTGTTCAATGGAAAACGGATCCAGGCGTTTATAAGCAAAAGAGGCGTCAACCGCCAAAACTCCCTTTTCTTTTAGGATTTGTTTAGCAGCTAGGTAGGATTCGGAAGCTGCAGGATTTTGTCATGTATAGAGTATAGTGTAAACTATTAATTTACCATTCTACCCACGTAATGTCATCCGAGATTTCAAATCCATTTTCAATGTTTGGGCCTATCCCAATTGATTTCGATTGTGTCAATTTAGGCCCAATTTCGGTCACTCCCCAAAGTGTCAATTTTAAAACTCGACATCTTCCATCACTTGTTTTCTTTTTACCTTCACATTCTGCAAAGTGCAAAGCAAATATAATCATGATTCAGTTTTCAAAATAAATTTTTATGCTTTTGTAAATTATTAATAACAGGCTTAAGGCTTCGTCAAAGGTTTTGTACTTTTCAACTTTCATAAGATGATGAATTTACATTTTCCCGTCATTTAGTTTATTATTTTAACACCAACACCCTAAATGATTCGTTTGAAAAAAAAAAAAAAAAAGGTTTATACTGTACTATATGTCTTAAAATAAATAATTAAGAAGTTTAATTAATTAACAGGCGAATCGTCCAGAACATATTTGCCCTTATCAAAATATTAACAATTTGTTTCATCACAATAAAAAAGATTATGGTAGCTTTGGAAAACACAAATGCATAGACAATATTTTTGCTATTTGTAAAATTCATGCCAAAGCTTGTCCATTTTTCCCCTGTTGATTTATTCCACAGTGGATAATAAAATATGTAGAGACTTATATTTAAAGTTTCTCATCGCATAATTCAGTCAACAAGTAGTACAAAATAAACAAAAATAACACACTCAGGATGATAAATGAATTTGCAAGAAAGAGGTAAGACGATTGCTGATACAATAATATTCTAATAAGAAATTACAGGGATATAAATTTGTATATGTTGAAGCTGCTGCTTGAGTGGCTCATCTTTAAATAATTTCAGCATCCACAAAACATGAATTGCCTTGGCCTCGAGTTCCTGAAAGAATTGCTTACCATTCAATCACCTGAAATTTGACATCATCAGAAAAGTCTTTAAAATCTGGCGGGCTGCTCAAGTGAAATAACAAGCACGCCTCTGCCAATTGAAACCACAATCCCTGAACCCTGAAGCCATTTTTTTTAACTTGACTAGAATTGGATTCTGCTAGCGAAAGATTGGCCAAATTGCCAATTCGATGGAACAACGTTTGGAAAAATTCTTGTTTCCCCATCAGTAGTAGTGACTTTGAATGATAGTGCCTGGCCATTGAGATAAGCATTTGATTGCCAATTAGCTCCCCAATTTCTTGACATTGCCATCCAATTTGTTCTTGATCCTTTGATGTATGCAGATTTAATTGATCCAGCCCCAGCCACATTTGAAATCAACACAAGCTCAAAATAATCCCTCCCATTGATAGTGAATCTGACTCCACCAGCCTTCTTGCATGGTACCCTGCTCCATACAAACACCGAAACATCATAAACATAAAGTGTCAGGTGCTCGTTAGTTTAATTGATAAAATCTCTCGCGATGTTACCTTTGGTACAAAACGGGCACGATCCCGCCTCTGTAAATGCCAATATTCTGCCAAGCGGGATAAGCCATGTCAAAATGCTGGCGAGGAGGATTGCACCAGCCACCATTGTTGCTTGGAAGAGCAAAATTAGGAGGGCAAAAGTTTGTAGCAGTAATGGTTACGTATGTTCCCTTAATGCACCATCTAGGATCAGATTTATAGTCACATGTGATCCTGTAGCATTGCCCACATGAAGCTCCATCATTGAACAATGCAGTGCTCAATGCAGCAGTGGTTGTTCCATACCCAGTTGAATACAAGTTACCATATCCGCATGCTCCCCCTTTGGCCAAACAAATAATCATATAGGATTACTTATTGTAGTTTCATAATTTAAACTGAAGCACAACAGTTAAAAACATACTCTAAAAAACCGACTGGGGTCAGTCTGGTTCTATTATATTAGAAAAAATATGACATACCCATTGTTCCTGAGGCATCAGTGCCTCCATAGAATGTGGCATGAGCTTGAGTCCAGCCAGAATCCGAAAATGAGTCGATGTTGATAGTAAAATGGCAGAGTTGAATCAAGATTGCGAATGCAAAGAAGGCTTTTGCCATTTTTGGCTAAAACAATGGGCAACAAAACGATTGGAGATGGCTATTGATTCACTGAAAGAGGATGTATTTACGTACATTTATTTGGAGTTACAAGTTCCAGATGAGCTTTTTTTAAATAAGGAACCGGTTCTCTAATGGAACAAGCTCACATGAGATTACTGTAAGTACAGAGGAATTCAAAACAACAACAACAACAATAATAATAATTTTTTTGAATTATCTATCGAAGAGTTATGATCCTGATTCAATTATTCCCACGTTCTCTCTTACTCTTTTGTCTTCCTTAACCCACATGCAATTCCCCAACATAAGAGCCGTGACTGGATCAAATACAGAAGCTCATTTGTTGTTATTTGGCTTTTGTTTAATGAATTTGATTGCTGTCATTTGAAGATCAAAAAAAAAAAAACAATCTTTAATTATGATTTTGATTAATAAAATATTTTGTATGCACATGGTTTTGCCTTGAACCACATGATACTATGGAACAGGCATTGGCTGTATTCCTTTTTTGTGTCCTGCTCATGCACATGACACGTTCCCATTTTTACATTACATTTTACTCAACGCTATGTCTGCATATACACTTTTCATTTCTTTCTCCTACTAAATCAAAGGAAAAAGAATAACGATTTGATACTTTAAACACAGCTTAGATTTATTTATAGGTGTTCGGGTGTCTACTTAGGTAAAAGCTCAAATCAGGAGAATTTTGGTCTTGCAAACCAAACATGGAGTTGATAAGCAACTCCAAAAGCCTTTTTTTTTTTAATTTTTTTACTCTTTAAATACCTTTTTGATTTATCAATTTAGCAAATTGAAGAGTAGAAAAAAAATAAATTATTTTACAAAAGAGACTTCAAATAAATCGAATGAGTCCAAATAAATTGAAGAGTGAAAAAGTAAAATCCAATTTTAAAAATCTCAATTGATATTTCTTTTGGAATTAATTTTGATGATGTGGCTCCTTAATTTAGTAACTTAATAATATTTGAAGAGTTTCTTAAAGTTGCTCTTATGCATTATTAAACTATGTTTATCCAAGATAGTTTCTGTATAAAATGAAGTAAATGTTTTAGGATAAAAACAAATCCTGCAATTGGATCTACCATTTACATAAATCTTTCCATGTGATGACTACACCGTCAAGCAACATGAGCAGTAGCGACATAGTTCATGTTCATGGACTTGAAATAATTTAAGAGGCCAAATTCCAGGCACCTGATAGACAACTGGCTATGAACAGCCAATGTCTGCTGAGGATCAATAAAAGAAATAATGAAAAACGAATTCACAATCATTTTCAATAAGACAACTTGTGTGGGAATCAATGCACGAATTTTTCACGGAAAGGTTACTTGCACAGTGAAAATGTTCTTTCGCAACGAGATCGACTTTGGAATTTTTTTTTTTTTTTGTCATTTCCCCTCTTAAGCCGAATCTGAATCGGATCTTATTTATTTATTTATTTTGTTTCATGAACAGTAATAATTTTACTATTTATACTACAATCTCGTGGTTACTATTCACTGCTACATATGCGCTACAATGCTCAAGGTTATAATTCACTACTACAATACACAAATCATGCTCACTATGCTGAATTTTCCGCAATAGTTTTGAGTGTTTTTCACCTCTGAAATAACTCAAAGACAATCATGAATCAGCCTCGAAGAAGAATGGGAAGATGGTTTCGTCAACATCACTCGGCCTTCTGCGTTATGTTTCATTACCAACAAATCGGAAGTGTGAGTTTCACTCACAAACTTGTAATCTGTAAACTCTTTAGATAAAATCTTGTCCTACAATTTTTCATCTTTCTTTTCTTTCAACATTTGAGAGAATATGAAAAAAAGGTAGCTACGGATTTTCAAAGTATGAAATTAGGTTATGAAAATTAAAACAACCTTTATCTTTTATATATTACGGTTTATGTTAGGTTAATTGTAATTAAAATTACAACTTTAACCCCTAAAACCCTTGTAAAAATTTGGCCACCCCTTGGAAAACCCTTGAAATTTTTGTAATAACAAATGTTGTTTAATGTCTTAATCAAAAGAACATTAACGTCAAATATTTAAAATATGTAACTTACATTTTTGAAATAACTATTACAAATTTAAATTTCAAAAATTTAACATTAAATTATCAAACATAATTTAATGTTTACAAATTTTAAATCCTTAAATAATTATCTCATAATCATGATTTTTGAAAACTTTATATTAAACTTATTTAATATAGTTTTCAAGTGCGACTTTAATTATTATATAATTTTGACATAGTAAATTATTATGCATGTGAGTTCATAATTGGATTATCCAATTATTACTTGATTTTTTATACTATATTAAGTTAGCACGGTGACAAAATGGACCCACAGTTTCGAGCTTCAATAATCTCATAATATTAATTAAAATTATTTAATCAAATATTCTCAATTATTAACTTTAGGTTATACCACTAAAAACCTAAAGTTGCACTATCGTCACTGTATATATTTTATTTATGCCGAACTATGTCGGTGTCCATCGATATAGTCATTACATATAGATCAACTCTCTACGAGTATCTCATAATTAGAGTCGGGTCATAATGTCTGTTATACCTCTCTAACTATTTTTGTGCCCTAAATACTATTGATTCTCTAATGAACGATTTATTCATAGCTATTATGAATATTAATCTTTCTATTCATAATAAAAGACTTGAGCGCTCAAACTGTTCAAGTACCGAATCAACCCTCAATGAAGATATTCTTCTACTTCTCAGAATGAGTGAATTTCATATATATGTTAAACATTCTCAACCCCATACTTTGCCCCCAAAGTATGAAATTATTGATCGGGAATACTACACCAATCTCACCCATGTAAATCAAAAGACATAGTCTGTTATGCATGAGTTTGTAGTACACCCAAGATTCATATCAATCCATATATGATCATCTAGTAGACTGATATGAATTTCTTTATCTAACGATTATTATAAGAAATTCATTTATGTCTAAGTCTAGTCTTATATGATTACATCATATAAGGTACCTACATTCCCATGTCACCAAGTAGACTGATATGAATTTCTTTATCTAATGGTTATTATAAGAAATTCATTTATGTCTAAGTCCAGTCCTATATGATTACACCATATAAGGTACCTACATTCCCATGTCACCAAATGAACGCTTCCGGATCAAGATCGTCATACATTTATAGAATAAACCGCGTCTATAGATAAACCATAAACAAAGTACTTGCTTTGTTTGCTCTCTATGGACTATTTAGATTACTAATTTCAGACTTAAATCCTCTTGTGTACGACATTCATACATTAAGTCTCAATGTACATAAGTAATAAGAGTATACAAGATGATTTTAATATGTGAATTGAATCAAAATAATTTGATAAATGAATAATGCATTATTTATTAATTCAAAATAATTATGTTTACATGTTATATGATGCTCTCATCTCATCAATTGAGACTACCAACTGCAGAGGCTTATAGGATATATCTCATCTCATCAACTGCTTAAGGTGTCTTTGGAGACTATTCTTTTGATAAATGAATTCCATGTCGAAAGGGTAAATTTCATTTCTTTGAATTCTACAACCCAAATCGCACAACGATCTTATCGATATAGGATACCTAAGACATAGCTAACAGTCGTCTCTTGCGATTCCGAATGATCTGTATCCTAAGTACATAACTAGTCTTTCCCAAATCTTTAATTCATAATTGGTTAGCTAGCCAAGAGTTTAAGTCCAACAATACTTTTACACCATTCCAATGAGTAAAATATCATCGACATACAATATGAGAAAAACCACCTTATTGTCAATGATGCGCTTGTATACACAAGGTTTATTGACTATCTACTCAAAATCATAAGACTTGATCATTGTATCGGACCTTATGTTCCAAGATCGAGACACTTGCTTCAATCCATAAATAGACCTTTGTAGCTTGTAAACTTTTTGCTCTTGACTTTGGACAATGAATCTCTTTGGTTGTACCATATAGATACACTCATTAAGACTGTCATTCAATAATGTTGTCTTGATATCCATTTGTCATATCTCATAGTCATATTATGCAGTAACGGATAGAAGAGTGCATATGGATTTAAGTATGGCTACTGGTGAGAAAGTCTCCTCATAATCGACTCCCTCTTTCTGGGTATAACCTTTAGCGTTTTGGCGGCGGTAAGGCGATTTTAGGCTAAAATTATTTTTAAACATTTTAAAATTTTCTGAAAAAATTAATCAGTATCTTAAATCTCTAATTAGTTCGTATTTCACCTAAACATATAATTTTTAATAAGTAACAGCATAACAAGTAGCAAACGTTTTACGAAAAAAAATTTCAGAAAAAACTACAAAAAAAACAAGTAACTGGTCAAATAGGTCAATCAATTACTAAGCTGAGCTGACCCAGTCACTTGAGAAGTGTCCGGTCAGCCCCATGACTTGTCCGAACAATGAACAATTCATTGCTCGGGAGCCCCTGCATTGTAAACCTATTTATGCGTAATTTCACCGTTTTCCTAAATTTTCGCCTTAGAACATTTACAGAAAATATTTTAGCACCTAATACACATCGAAACACATTAAAAAAATCAAATGTTTAGCCATATAATAATTAATTTCAGATCTAATATGTACAAAAAATTAATTCAATTTTCAAGCAATTTCCAATTTATTCACTAAATTAATCAAATTAATTAACACCAAATTAAAGTCACCACATATGAAATCTCAAGAACAATTCTAGGCATCATAAAAGTGACTACAACACTCTAGAATGATAATTTTAATTTTTGAAATTAATTACTTTAATTAGAATAAAAATTACACATGCTAATCAAAAGAATCCACCAAGGTTACAACAAATCATCAACATAAAATATATGGTAATAAATATATTATCCATAAATATGTTTAGAAATATATAATATATATCAAATATATATTAGCATGCTTAAGAAAAATATTTTTTCAAAACAAGAAATAAAAGTGTTACCTTAGTCCAATTAAACTCTTGATTTTGCTTCAAAGTTTTCAAATACGTCTTCTTTGGTGTTGTTCTCTTTTGCTACTAACCCTAATATTTTTCTTCTCTTCTCAACACTTGAGAAAATGGCTAACCAAAAAAAGAAAAAAAAATATTTTCACTTTTAAATCACTTGGACGAATAATGAGGGCCATTTTATTCATTTACCAAGTTCAAAACTTGGTCCAAAAATTAACACACATTTAATTTTATGTAAATAAGATTAATAAATCAATTTTGAGTTAATGGAATCCATGTGTCACACACACATAATTTGGCCAATTATAATTAGCCAAATATAAAGAATATTCCAAAAAATATTCTTTCATCTAGAAATAAAAGTTAATTAAAATTAATTAAACATAATATAATTCCACTAAAAGACAAAATTGATTATGAGAAAATATTTCAAGAATATTCTCTTTTATTATGATTAATAACTAATTAATATTTAATTAAATCAATTAACCATAATAAAACAAGTGTCAAAATTCAATTAACAATTATTGTATATCTAATCAAAACTATGTATCGTATACGTATACGTATATGTATACATATACATATACATATTAATTTATACACGCATGTGTAAATTATGAATATTCCAAAATTATCCATAATTTATTGCTCAAGTGCTCAACGAGCACTTCATATTGTGGGACTCTCTAGGTTCAAATTTATCTGTCACATAAACTATTTCTGTGTCCGTAATTTACGTACTCACAAATTATGACGACCACAGATAATCGAGTTGAACCATACAAGCAGAGATCATTGCATATATTTAATCCATTAGTTATAGGATATCTGAATTGTTACGAATATATAGAAAAATGCCAAATCTCCACTAAGAATAATTCTGGTATGTCGCGACATAATTGTGATTATGTAAATAAATACTTGGAACTCATTTTAGCCGTATATCTCGGTCAATGATTTAAAAAAATCACTGATTGGATACTTAAACCCTATACACGGGATTGGAAGATCCTCTCTAGATACATCATAGGATATCATAAGTATCTATCCACACCCAACGAACATATGGAGGTCTAATCTTAAAAAGATCGTTCATGTGTCTGCGATCAAAGTGTGGAGGATATCTTATATATCCATAGTAGTATTTCAATTCAAGGAAGCTAATATGCCATTCGACTCGAGAAGTTTTCTTTTGACGTTGGTATACCATATGTTAACAAGTGAGTCGTTCAGTAGTTATCCAATAAATACATACATGTCTATATGAGTCTTCCTAAGACTCATGATTAACTGAGATAAACCATTGAAACTATTTTAATATACGATATGTACCAGTCTCACGGGTTTACTAACTGACCATGTATGTAAACCTTAACTAGAAACTATTTAAAGAATGAATAATATTGTGATGTTTCTCAATGTCCGTTGCGATGCTTTTGCAACTACATTACAACAACTCATTCTATGGACTATTTACGCATTTACCATTACACTAAAGATTATATTGCTGAAACTACTAAATTTTATTTATAATAAAATATAAATGTACAACGTATTTATAATAAATACATCAAAAATTTACGCTGAGTACCAACTCTAAAACCCTTGGCCACTAGCATAGCTTTGAATTTCTATATTTCCCGTCTAATTCTCTATTCCTCTTGTAGATCCACTTTTAACTTCTAGGTTTTATCCCATCTATTTGTTCTACAGTTTTAGACTGAGTTGGAGTACATTCACTCCGTCTCACGAATCATGACTTTGAGTAATTGCTTTTTATCAGAATCTTTCATTGCACTACGATAGATCAATGGATTATCTACACCATTACTAGATGCGATAACTTGTGCCTCTCCAATTCTTAGAAAGTGATCATGTTTTTGCACAATCCTTCCACTGCGTCTTGGTTGTAAATGTAGGAAACGACTTTTCTTAGCGCGGCGGAAGTTGCTTGTGGTGGCACCGGGTCCGGTATGGATCTTTAAAATTTTCTTTGCCTTCTCCATTTGTTGTAGTAGTCAAGATCAATCATTTGTTGTCCAACACTTAGATCAACCACTCGATCTTCCGAACTATGACTCGAAACCAACAAACCAAAGTGTGGGCTTCACTCACAAAGATTAAACTCTAAACGAATTAGAGAATCAAGATGTCACAATTGGTGTTTGGCTTTAGGAATTTCAAACACTCTCACAACACTTGTGAATGTTTGAACTCTTTTTTTTTCTCTTAAATCTTTCTCACAACACTTGTGTGAATGTTTGCAAAATGTTAACCTTAGTAGTGATAGAAATGATAGAGTTTATATTCTCTTACACAAGCCAACTAACCTTGTCATTAAGCATCTAATACTTTCTTGCAATGGCCAACACAAAAAT
This sequence comes from Zanthoxylum bungeanum, assembly GCA_019454045.1. NCBI lineage: Eukaryota > Viridiplantae > Streptophyta > Magnoliopsida > Sapindales > Rutaceae > Zanthoxylum > Zanthoxylum bungeanum. The sequence goes on from SKCR01023601.1 coordinate 17,909, forward strand.
GTGAATGTCATACCAAAGTATAAGAAATGTTAAGTTAAAGACAAAGACTTTGTCATTAAGCATCTAATGCTTTCTTTCAATGGAAACCATATAAATGTGGATGTCATACCAAAGCATAAAATGCATTAACTAATGACAAATAAATTAGGTGTATACAAGTCACCTAATAGAAATAATTGCTTGGATGATATGGTAAGCCATATGGCTTTGTCTCCAATGGTAAATAAAAATCAATATCTTAATAATGATTTATTTACCTTCAATTATGTTGTAGTAATTATCTCATAATTATTACTAACTTGATTATCTCATAATCAAGACTTGATTATCTCATAATCAAAGAATTCTAGAAAACATTAAGTTAAACTAATTTCACATTGTTTTCATTTGTGAAAATAAGTATTATTAATCTCATTAATAATATATAAATATAAAGTGAGCATATAATTAGACAATCTAATTATATTAGGTTTGCTATAGTTAATTGAGCTAGCACGGGGACCAAATAGACCTACAGTTCCGAGCTCCAATAATTCTGAAATATTAATTAAACTCTTTAATCAAATATTACAAATTATTAACTCTGTGTTATTCCATTAAAAACTCGAAGTTGAACTCTCGTTACCCTAGATGGATAAAATAAAACTGAACATCTTCGGTGTCCATCGATATAGTCATTACATATGGATATAGCCCTTCATGAATATCTCATAAATAGCCGGGTCAAAAGTCCGTTAAACCCCTCTAGATATTTTTCTCTTAAGCATCATTGATTCTATAATGAACAATTAATTCATAAACAATTATGAATATAAAACTTTCTATTCGCAATAGAAAATTGAACGCTCAAATTGTTCAAATCCCGAATCAACTCTTAAAATAGTTATTCATCTGCTTCTCGTAAGAATGAGTGAATTTCATATCTATGTAAAATATTCCCAGCTACACACCAAACCATATCCCCAAAATATATAGTTATTGGTCGGGAATGCAACACCAACCTCACCATTGTAAATCAAAGGACATAGCCTGTCATGCAGGAGTTCGTAGTACACTCAAGATTAAGATCAAATCCATATATGACCATCTATTAGATAAAATGAACTTCTTCGATTAACAAATATTAAAGGAAATTTGTATTCATCTGAGTCTAGTCCTATATGATCTCTGTAGGAAACACTTATCTCGCACAACGGAAGCGATTAGGCTCACGGATCGAACTTGAAAATTTTTTCTGCTTTCCCTTTCCTTTGGCCGAATGCAACCAGTGAGTATACTAAAATTTTGCTTCTGTTTCGGACAAGATTTCAGCCCTTGAATACCCCCGAAATGGTCCCCGAACAACCCCCGAAATGCAGTGAAATAACAGACTGTTTTGGACCCGTTACACAACAGAACTGCACGCAAATCAGCCCCTAATATGCGTGAACTGCAATGATGTGTTAGGTCTGATTTATCACTCAAAATACAGCCACAATACAGTTCTAAAAGGTTCCCTAGGTGTTTTCCAAAATCTCGAATTAAAACGAAAACAAACCGAGCCTCAAATCAATCAAGCAAGGTGCGACAATGAGGTAATACCAAACCTCACTGCCGTGACCTATGAAAATAGAGGAAGAATATGATTTGTTCGTCACCACAAAGTCTTCCGTGCTATGACTCATAACCAACGAAAATTAGTGTGGGCTACACTCACAAAACAAATCTCTAAACGATTTAGAGATTTAATCACACATTTAGTATATATTTCTTATTTTGTTCTTCAATAGAGTTTCTCAACTTTTGAGAGAATGGTGAAGAAGAAGAAGGTGGCTAGGGTTGCAATGAGAGGCTCACCCAAAAAAGAAAAATAAATCTTCTTTTTATATCTAGGGTTATTTGTTTCCAAAACAAAACAACCACTCCCCTCCCTCTACATGCAAGAATCGGCCAAGGATAAAAATTTCCCTTTAAATTTTTGTAACATATATCATGCATTGATTGTTATCATGATGACAAAATAAATTACAAAATTAAAGATCCATTTGCCTATTCAAATTTTGATAACTTCCAAAGCCATCAAAACTTCCCTTTTTCTCTTATGCCAAAAACAGCAATGGCATATGTCATTAAAAAAAAGAATTTGTGACATGATTATTTATTTTCCATAAAGAAAAATGAGTTACAAAAATAAAAAGGTTAATATCTATTAAATGTGTAACTTCCAAATTTATTCCAAGGGTTTCCAAAACCCAAATTGGAATTTACAAAATTAACATTTTTCTTAATTATATCATATACAATTAAATGACATGTATTTAATTATCAAATAATTATGATAACCATATATTAACTTTTAATATATAGTTTAAAGTGTGACATTATAATATTATTAATCATATTAATAATATTTATACATATGTGAGTATATAATTGGACTATCCAATTATACTAAATCCGCTATAGTATATTGAGCTAGCACGGGGACCAAATGGACCTACGGTTCCGAGCTCCAATAATCTTGAAATATTAATTAAGCTCTTAATTAAATATTCCGAATTATTAACTCCGGGTTATTCCACTAAAAACCCGAAGTTGCACTCTCGTTGCCGCAGATGATAAATTAAGCCGAACCAAGTCGGTGTCCATCGATATAGTCATTACATACGAATTGACCCTTCACGAGTATCTCGTAATTAGAGTCGGGTCATAATGTCTGTTATACCCCTCTAATTATTTTTACCTTAAGTACCATTGATTCTCTAATGAACGATTTATTCATAACTATTATGAATTTTAATCTTTCTATTCGTAATAGAAAGACTTGAGCGCTCAAATCGTTCAAGCACCGAATCAACCCTTAAGAAAGATACTCATCTACTTCTCGTAAGAAGGAGTGAACTCCATGTCTATGTAAAATGTTCCTAGCTACACAACAGACCATGCCCCCAAAGTACGTAGCTATTGGTCATGACTGCTACACCAACCTCACCTTTGTAAATCAAATGACATAGTCTGCCATGCAGGAGTTCGTAGTACACTCAGGATTAAGATCAATCTATATATGACCATCTAGTAGATCGAAATGACTCTCTTAGTTTAACATATATTATAAGAATGTCATTTCCATCTGGGTCCAGTCCTATATGATCACATCATACAAGGTGCCTCCATTCTCATGTCTCTACATGGACGATCCGGATCAGGATTGCCATACAAATATAGAATGGACCGCAGCTATAGATAAAAACACAAACAAAGTACCCGCTTTGTTTGCTCTCTATGGACTATTTAAGATTACTAACTTCAGACTTAAATCCTCTTGTGTATGACACTCATACACTAAGTTTGAAGGCACATAAGTAATCTAGGGTTTAATATACGAAAATTAAACAAACAATTTGATAAATGAATAATGCATCGTTTTATTTCAAAACATATAAAACCGTTTATATGACATGTAGCTCTAGGGCATACATTCCAATAATCTCCCACTTGCACTAGAGTAAATGGGACATTTCACGTAATCCTAGACCATCTAGGTGACCTTCAAAAACTTTAGCCGGCAAGGTCTTTGTAAACGGATCAGCCAGGTTCTCTGTGGATGCAATCTTTGTGACAGTAACGTCTCTGTAGGCATTGCTTTTTTTCGCATGTGAAACCCGATGATGAGTCTCAGTTGGAGGCACTACTTTTTTAGCTAAGGATATTGCGGGAAACGGAGGTCGGAAGGGGAAATTCAGAATAAGTGCGTCATCAAGTTCATTTCACAAGCTCACTGTCTTCGTTAGTGCTGCATTCGTTACTTCGTTCGAACGTCAGGCAGATTGCGGATGTTCGTGCCACGTTCGAATTGGCATTCGAACGGAGTCAGTATTTCTGGTTTTGCTGCTAGCCTCGCACCCCAGCCCAATTAGCCCCCCAAAGCCCATAAAACACATCCCAATTTAAATAAATAAATATTAATTAAAACATTAACTAAATAAGATAATAATTAAATTAATTAAATAATTAAATAAAACATAATCAAAACAAATCTAAAAATCAATTACCAACTTAAACTAAAATCATGCCTAATTTAAATAATTCATATACTAAAATTAAAATAAGATATGCCTAATTAAAATCAATCCTAACCAATCAAATCTAATCAAATATTTGACTTCATAATCTAATAAGACATCTACCAATTTAAAATATTTGACTTCCTAATCTAATAAGACATCTACCAATTTAAATTAGTTGACTTCCTAATTTAAAATATTTTGTCCCCCCTCAATCTTGTTTATACCATTCCTATCACTCCTAATTTGGAAACTAGATCTCTTCCTTGTGAGACAAGGGCAAACCCTAGCTCTCTTCTATATAAACATGCACTAACCTAGTCACCTCCTCTCTCCACTCTCTCTAATACACGCCCAAGACAAAAAAACAACACTTGACATATACCCAAAAAGAGAACAAAGAGCCCTAACCATCTCCTCCATAGCCGAATCCACCACAAGCAACTATCCTCCATAGCCGAATCCAAAACAAACCAAACTCACCCTTAGCCGAATCCAAAACACAAAAATCCTTCAAAGTCGAGACCACCATAAGCAACTATCCTCCATAGCCGAATCCAAAACAAGCAATAACCCTCCTTAGCCGAATCAAAACACTCCCCTCCTTCACCGAGAACACATCCCCCCATACAGCCCTTACAATCACTGAAACACCCCCTAAAACACGCCTAAACAGCCCTTGAATCACCTTAAAACAGCAGCCCAAATCCTCTTAAAACAGTCCCTAAAAACCTTAAAAACAGTAACATAAAACTGCATTCATAATCTTAAAAATAATCACACACAACTGCACTAAGAACCCACACAAACTTGGAACAGTTCATTGAAACGTCAAAACAGGTGGCCTGAGCAGTGAGCAGCAAAAAAGAGGCCGAACAGGATCAGAACGGAGTTTGAACCGCAAGCAAAACAGCAAAGCAGTGATCTAGGACGCTAAACTAGTGAACTGGAGAAGTTGAGAAGCTGTACCCTTCCGACGTCCGTGAAACGCAAGCCGAAAGTTGGCAAAAAGGTTAGACCTGAGGGTACATTTCACACCCGTGTTATGTAACTTTCGTTATTTATTTTGACTGTATTTTACTTATTTGTCGAATCTTGTTTGTGTATGATGTGTGTTGTGGGTATTGGATGAATGGAAGAGTGTCGTCTCTTGTGGTATATAGGATGGAAACCCAGACATAAATTCCGTAGCCGAATCCGAATGGACGGTAGTGCGGTCTGTACTTGGGATACAACTCCACATACCACTTGAGTAAACGACACCCTCTTTTGTTTTGTGTTGCTTTGGTTTATTTATTTTTCGTCACTTAAATTCTGCATGTTGCTTATTTATGCATTACTCAATCGAGCGCATGGGATAGTAAGTGGAATGAAAGATCCCCTACGGGGAGGGGTTTAAAGCCATTTACCACGATGCTTTGCCGCGCCGGTTGACGTGTGTTCGGTTGGATGTAAGATGTGTTCAATCGGGCATACTTAGTTTGATATGATTGTCTTTATGTTTGTATGCATGATGCGATCGAGCGCATGGGCTTAGTAAGTGGAATGAAAGATCCCCTATGGGGAGGGGTTTAAAGCCCTTTACCACGATGCTTTGCCGCGCCGGTTGACGTGTGTTCGGTTGGATGTAAGATGTGTTCAATCGGGCATACTTAGTTTGATATGATTGTCTTTATGTTTGTATGCATGATGTGATGCAACGCGCGTGGGCTTTGTATGTTGGTCTAAAGGTCCTCTCTTTGAGAGATCAAGAGCCCCAAAAGGCCACCTTTACGGCAGTACTTCGCCGCGCCCCTTTATTTTATTGTTTATGTATTGCGTCCCATTTCATGCATCAGGTCTGTTCCCGTTCGAACGCGTTTACGAACGCAACTCGAACGCACATGAATTTTGCCTTATCATGTATCAGGTCTCATTTCTGTTCGAACGCGTTCACAAACGCCATACGAACGTGAGCATTCTGTTTCATTTCTGTTCGAACGCGTTCACAAACGCCACACGAACGTGAGTATTCTATTTCATTTCTGTTCGAACGCGTTCACAAACGCCACACGAATGTGAGTATTCTGTTTCATTCCGTTCGAACGCGTTCACAAACGCCAAACGAACGAGAACCTTCTGTTTACCGTTCGAACGCGTATACGAACGCTACACGAACGCATACGGTAAACAGATCCTCTTGCATCACATTACGACATGTCCATCTTAGCATATGGTTACCCCTTTGTACGCTATGCATTTGTATTACCTCTTTAGTTGTCTATTTCTGTTATGCGCCTACAATATTATTTGTCGTCATTCTGATTTCCTTTACATTACACGCAAATGTTACCTTGACTGTTTGTGTTTGTATTTACATGAATGATTGAATTCTTAAGACGTTATGTGCTTGTTGTTGCAAAGGCCTACTTTTGAGCATGTGAATTTGGCAATAAGATTTGGTTTCATGTATGTTAGATGTAAACTATACTTTTAAGCATGTGAATCTAGGATTGTGTTGTACTTGGAAATATATGTCATAGGCTTGGTTGGATTATTGCATAAATCTTTACATTACAAGTTGCATAAGTAAGGGACCATTCTGAACCCAATGGTTTGAGGTCTTCCCTTGCGAGGGGTGAGTGCGGCCTTAAATCTTTGTCCCGGTTCACACCGGGTGGCGACTCTATTACTCTCCGGTTTAGTCCCCCGTGGCTACTCCGTACTCCCAACTAGGCCCCCGAGCCTGGAACAGCATTGCGTCGCCCAGTTTCTGTGTCCCACAGTCTGGCGACTCCACTGGGGATAGAGAATCGGCCCCGAAATAATGCCTTGTAATGTAATGTATAGATTTATGCTTTAATTAACCGTGTCTACAAATGTGTGAAATGAGGGTTGTAATCAAAGGCATTTGGGGTAGGTAATGGTTTGGTGTCTTCCTTCACTCACTACCTTTCTAGAAGGAAAAGCTGTGAAGGCACCTAGATAGCCATCTACTCATAGCCTATTGTGACGGACTAATTTGGAGGACTCGTTGTTTATTCCTGACACCAAGTGATAAGAGCCTAAGAGGCTTGGGTATTTAAGTGAGCCTCGCTCCACCTTCCCTCTGGGGAATCTACAACGGGAAATCCATTTGACAGTCTGTCACACACCATAGCTCATTGGCGTACCTTAGTGTATAAAAAAGGGTGTGCTCACTTGGTTGCTCGAACCCTTGATTGGGGAGACCTAGTTGTGGGCCATCCTTCACTGATGAGAGCCTTTGTCCATACTCCCACGAACCCATGCGTAGACCGGGTTGTATAGCCTATAAAAATATTTCCTTGTGCTTTAGGACCATTATCATTTGGATGAATTGGACTCTTTGTCAAAAATGCGAACTTGCTGGGCCATTTAAACTGGGGCAGGTTCGTATCTTATGACAATTAGGCCCAAAGCTTCTGAAATGATGGTGGGCCACACGGTAGAAGTTATTATTTATGTGTTTATAATATCTTCCTTGTATGCTTATGTTTGGGAACATTGCTATTTGAATCCATCTGGGTCTTTTGTCATGAGATATGGGCTTGTTGGGCCATTTAAACTGGGACAAGAACATATTTTATGACGATTGGGCCAAAAGGTTTCTAAATAACAATGGGCCATTTTATGATTGTGTTCGGAATATTATCATTTGGATTTAGTTGGGCTCTTTGCTATAAGACATGAACTCGTTGGGCCATTTAAACCGGGACGGGTTCACTCTTATGACAGTTGTCCCAAAAGCTTCTAAAATGATAACAGGCCGATTTGTTTGAGAATTTTATTTGATATATGTTATATACTTCTTATGCGCATCATGCATACATATACCTTGTTAACACCATCCGTGTCTCAAAAAGACACCATAGATACCGTTTGGGTTAGGGAAGGAACCAGACTCACTAAAAGAACAGTTGAAAGCATGAGTGAATCAGATAATGAGGTGTCCCGAATGGATCAGTTAGAGAACAATCTTGCAAAAATCACTGAACAGTTACAGGCATTGACTACTGTTGTGGCTGGTATAGCTGGGTCTCGTACTGGGGGAAGTTCAGAAAATACAAGGCAGGAAGTGCCTCCGGTCAGATCGGGGGATGATGTCCCCACTTTTGAGGATGATATGGCAGAGTATGCAGCGGGCAGAATATTGGGGTCTCAGACAGAGATACAGAAACTCAGGGATCAGGTTGAATCCGTTACCCGCAAGATGAGGGGTAAGAATGAAGATTTGCTAGATTATGAGACAACGACGTTTGAGGAGCAGTTGCCGCGCAGTTTAAGATGCCGGATTTGGCTAAGTTCAATGGGAACGGGGATCCGAGGGTGCATCTCCGTCAGTATGTATCTGTTATGAGTTCAGTTGGTCTGTCTCAACGCCAATTACAAAAGATGTTCGGGATGTCGCTCGAAGGGGCACCCGTTAGTATGGTACCATAGCCTTGACAAGCAGATTAAAGAGGACTGGAGGGAGCTAGCTGATGCTTTATTAAAGCAATATGTCACGGACCTGGAGATTGACTTGTCACTCCGTGACTTGGAAAATATCAAGCAGAAGCCAGATGAGAGCTTCAAGAAGTATGTGGATCGCTGGAGAAGCCAGCTACTGAAGATGCAGACTAGGCCCTCTGAGAATGACCAAATCAAGATGATCATCAAGGGCACAAAGCCCTCTATTTACAGTAAGTTGAGGAGGATGACCTCAATGATTGTAGACTTCCGGCAGTTGAGGGAGACTGTCATGGACATTGAAGAGGAGGAGGAAGAAAACATGAAGTTCTTTGGCCTAAATAGGAGGCCTGTTGGAGGTATGTCGGGTACCAAGCCCGTTTCAGCGGAGGTGGCTGCCGTCCGGAACCGGAGGTTCTCTAACCTTGGGAGACCTTTGTCTAAGGTATTTGAGAAATTGAAGAGGCAGGGACTCCTAAAGCCTTTAGAAGCCAAACCTATCCCAAACCCACCACCACCACATTTCAATCTCAACCTTTACTGTTATTTCCATCAGCAGAAGGGCCACGACACTGACAACTGTGCCCGACTGCGCACGAGATCCAAGACCTCATTGACTCCAAAAAGATACCTGACCCCGAAACCGAACAACCAGACACAAACAGAAACCCCTTACCCAATTACTGAGCTATACACCCACCAACCTACATGATTAGTTCTGGCCTTCCAGAAGACTATGTCCTAAAAACCTTCCACCATGAAGCCTTTTGCCTCGGAATTTGGGACAGCAGCAGTGAGGGTGAACCTGAGTTGGGAGGAATTTCTGGCTTGACTTCTCTAGCAGTGATGAAGAAGAAGTAAAGGGAATGACACGCAGTGGGCGTTTTTATAATGATGTGGCGGATAAGGGCAAAGAAACCTTGACTGATGGGAGAGAAATGCTTGAGAATTCAGAGAATATGAAGGAGATGTAGTGCTGAGACAATTGAGGAAGACAAGAGCTCAAGTCAGCATATGGGAGTTATTGTGTGCATCTAAAGAGCACAGACGGGCCATGGTTGAGGCCTTGAGTAAAATTGTTGTGTCGGAGGATGCCAACCCTACAATGTTTGTTGGGGCTGTTCAGAAAGAGGCATTACAGATTTCATTTTCCGAGGATGAACTTCCGGCAGAGGGGAGGAATCACAACAGGCCATTGTTCATCAGGGCTGAAGTAAGAGGCAAAAGGACTTCATGTGTAATGGTAGATGATGGTTCATCTATCAATGTATGCCCTTTGAAAATTCTGACAAGGTTGGGTTTGAAGGCTACAGATTTGGACCCTTCCAACATGACCATCAAAGCTTATGATGATAGTAAGCGCGATGTTGAGGGTACCTTGTGGCAACGGTCAAGGTAGGGCCGATTGAAGATGAGGTTGAGTTTACTGTGCTTGATATTCCAGCTACATTTGCTTATTGTTGGGGAGGCCATGGTTTCACAAGCTTGGGGGCGTGCCCTCCACTTTGCACCAGATGATTAAGTTCCCATTCGGGGGAGAGATTGTCACCATCAAAGCTGAAATAGACAATGCAGTCGCCGCCTTGGAAATACTGCCTTTCACAAGGTTCCAAGTATCAGTAATTTTTGAGGAGTGGGTGGATCCAAAGGTAGCCCGGATCATGGAGAAGATGAAGTATGAGCCATGTGAGGGCTCGAAACTGCCAGATTTCAGAGGCCAGACAACCAGAAGAGGTTTGGGGTACAAGTCTGAGGATGAGAAGCCAAAGATCAAGAAGAAGGGCATGATACTGATGGAGTACTTTGTGACCAGTAGAGTGTGAAATAGGGTAGTGGTGGTGCCCAGATTTGAGATCTTCCAGGACCTTGGGAGAGAAGCTGTTGGTTGAGAGAGAAGAAGCAAGAGAGTGAGAAATGGGAGGAGGAACTCATGAAGCTGGAGACATTGACCCTCAATGAGAAGAAGGAACCTGAGAAAGACATTGTTGTAGAGGAGGAAATATCCGTAGATGATGAGGATGTTTACCTCCCAGATTTATTGAGTGTACTCATTCTTTTGCTAGCAATAAAGACAGTATTTCTGCTTACTTGGCTGAGTCTTCTCTTTTCCCATTACATGATCTAAGCATATTTGATATCAACTCCACTAAGACAAATGCCTTTAACCTTGGGACACCTGAGGATCCTAAGGAAATGATTGATTGCAAGTGAGGTTACTTCTGAGGAAAGGGAGAAAATAGAAGAAGTATTGATCAGGTATGCTAGAGTTTTTGCTTGTCCTATGAAGACATGCCCGGGGTAGATAGAAGCATTTCTCAACATTCTATTCCGACTTATCCGAACATGAGGCCGGTGAAATAGAAACTTCGACGAATGAGACCAGAATGGGCTGAGAAGGTTAGAGAAGAAGTCAAGAAACAAATTGACGTGGGTTTCCTGTGAAGTGGTAAAATATCCTGAATGGTTAGCGAACATTGTGCCGGTACCGAAGAAGGATAGGAAAGGTCAGAATGTGTGTGGACTACAGAGACCTCAATAAGGCTTGTCCGAAAGACGACTTTCCTCTACCACATATAGATGTATTGGTTGATAGTGCAGCTTTGTCGGCCATGTATTCATTTGTAGACGGGTTTTCTGGGTACAATCAAGTTCTCATGGCAGAGGAAGATAAGCACAAGACTGCCTTTGTCACCGAGTGGGGTACTTATTGTTACAAAGTGATGCCGTTTGGACTCAAGAATGCATGAGCTACTTATCAGAGAATGGCTACTACCTTGTTCCATGACTTGATGCATAAAGAGATCGAAGTATATGTGGATGACATGATGGTGAAATCCGAGACAAGGGACGGAGTATTGAGGCACTTGAGAAGTTCCCTCAGAGGGTTGACAAGTACAATTTGAGATTGAACCCCAAGAAATGTGTGTTTGGGGTAACGTTCAGGGAAACTGCTGGGACATACAGTTGGAATGGGAGGAATAGAAGTAGACTCTGAGAAGATCAAAGCGATCACCGAGATGCCAGCACCGAAAACAGAAAGAGAGGTCAGGGCGTTCCTTGGGAAGATTCAGTATATCAGTCGGTTCATTGCCAAGTTGACTTCAGTGTGTGAGCCTATCTTTAAGCTGTTGAGAAAAGACCAGCCAGTAAAATGGAATGAACAGTGTCAGACAGCCTTCGACAGAATCAGAGAGTATTGGTAAAGCCACCTGTTTTGAAACCTCCGAGACCGGGAAAGCCTTTGGTACTGTATTTGGCTATAGAGTCAGAAGCATTGGGAGCAATGATGGTACAGGCAGATGAGACAGGGGTAGAACATGCAGTTACTATCTGAGTAAGAAGATGCTCCCGTATGAGGCTCGTTATCAAGAGGTAGAGAAGATCTGTTTGGCAGTAGTGTGGGCTTCCAGAAAGTTGCGGCATTACTTCCAGTCCTACAAGATCCAGGTAGTGGCAAAAGAGAACCCTTTGAAGTATCTGCATTCAGTGCCGTCGCTAATGGGAAAGTTGGGCAGATGGTTAGTATTGTTGACGGAGTTTGACATTGAGTACCTCACCTCCAAGGTAATCAAGGGGCGAGCAGTGGCGGAGTTCCTAGCACTACAGCCTATTGAGGGGGATCAGTATAAGTTTGAGTTCCCAGATGAAGAAGAAATCAGTGCTATAACAGTTCAGGGATGGAAAATGTATTTCGACGGAGCAGTTAATTACAAAGGAGCCGGAATTGGAATTGTGATAGTGACCCCCGAGGGAGAAAAACTTTTCCCATGGCCAAGAGGTTAACATTCAGAGTAACAAACAACATGGCCGAATATGAAGCTGTGCTTTTGGGTTGACTGCATTGATAGCCTTGAAAGCCGAAAGTGTTGAGGTCTACGGAGATTCGATGCTGGTAATCCGTCAGTTGCAAGGAGAATGGGAATTGAAAGAGGAACGATTGAAGCCCTATCTTTTCCACCTCAGAGAGTTGGCCCAGGCCATCCCCAATTGTAAGTTTCAGCACTTGCGCGAGAAGAGAATCAGATGGCAGATGCACTGGCCACACTTGCAGCTACTTGGGAAAATCCAGAGAAGTTAGTGATGAGACCATTGGTATTGACTACAGCAAACAGGCCGATTTATGAGACAGAGAAAGTTCTGGAAGTGGAAATTGACGACGGTAAGCCTTGGTACCATGACGTTCAGAGGTATCTAGAGCACGGGGAATTCCCAAAAGGGGCAGGCAGAAAAGACAGATTAGCTATTCAGAAATTGGCCTCTCAGTATCTGATCTTGAAAGGAGAATTGTACAAAAGGCAAGCAAACGGCATTCAGTTGAAATGTTTGAGAAAAGAAGAAGCTCAGAAAGTGATGGAAGAGGTACATGCCGGGGTATGTGGTCCGCACATGAATGGGTTGAACTTGTCCCGCAAGATAGTGAGACATGGTTTTTATTGGTCGACTATGGAGACAGACTGCGCAAGGATGGTAAAAAGCACTGTCACGACTGTCAGATACATGGAAATCTGAGTCATCTGCCACATACAGAGTTGCACGGGCTGTCAGAGCCATGGCCGTTCTCAGCATGGGGGATTGACATGATCGGGGAAATTCGACCGAATGCATCTAATGGGCATCGCTTCATAGTAGTAGCAGTGGATTACTTCTCAAAGTGGGTAGAAGCTGAGTCGTTCCGGAACGTTACAGCAAAACAGATGGCCAAGTTCATAGCACGGAACCTCATTTTCGGTATGGTATGCCGCACCACGTGGTCACGGACAATGGGGTACAGTTTCAAGGAGAGACAAAGGCAATGCTACAAAGGTACGGGATAGGCCATCATAAGTCATCACCTTATCGGCCACAAGCGAATGGGGCAGTTGAGGCAGCCAACAAGACTGTAAAGACAATTCTGGCTAAGATGACAGAGAACTACCGTATGCCATGTGGGGGTACAGAACGTCAATCAGAACAGCAACATGTGCAACACCTTACTCTTTAGTGTACGGGATGGAAGCGGTACTACCGGTGGAAATGGAAATACAGTCTATGAGGGTATTAGCAGAGACAGAGTTACCTGAGTCAAAATGGGCCGCACAGAGATTTGATCAGTTAGCACTGTTGGATGTTAAAAGGATAAGAGCCTTACATCACATGCAGTTATATCAGAAGAGACTAGCCCGGGCCTTCAACAAGAAAGTACGTCCCACAAAATCAGAAAGGGTGATTTAGTGCTTAAGCAGTCGAGGCCGTCGACGACAGATCCGAGAGGGAAATTCAGGCCGAACTGGGAAGGACCCTACATCGTTCAGAAAGTCAATTGTCGGACCTCGAGGGAAATGAATTCACAGAACCAATCAATGTTGACAGGTTGAAGCTGTACTTTGCTTGAGAAGACTTGGTCGCCAATGGAAGACCTAACCCAACGGAATAAGAAAAATCCTGCATACATGCATACACGTAACCTATATTGCATCTTTTTGTGTTTGTTCTGTTTTGTGTAAACAGGTGTTGAAGACAGAAAAGAGCGAGGCTCCACATCCCATCATGTCAGCTTGGGGGCGAGGCCCATATCGGCTGGGGAGCGAGGCTCCACATCACATTATATCAGCTTGGGGGCGAGGCCCATATCGGCTGAGGAGCGAGGCTACACATTGTACCAGCTTGGGGGCGAGGCCCATATCGGTTGGGGAGCGATGCTCCACATCCCATCATGTCAGCTTGGGGGCGAGGCCCATATCGGCTGAGGAGCGAGGCTCCACATCACATTATATCAGCTTGGGGGCGAGGCCCATATCGGCTGAGGAGCGAGGCTCCACATTGTACCAGCTTGGGGGCGAGGCCCATATCGGCTGAGGAGCGAGGCTCCACATCCCATCATGTCAGCTTGGGGGCGAGGCCCATATCGGCTGAGGAGCGAGGCTCCACATCACATTATATCAGCTTGGGGGCGAGGCCCATATCGGCTGGGGAGCGAGGCTCCACATCACATCAGTTTGCGGGCGAGGCCCACATCCTCAGCAGTATCGAGATGCGTCTCAGGATCGAGGTCCACTGCAGTATCAGCTCAGCTCGAGACAGCTAGCTAGCCAGGTAAGTAAAAAATGCATTGCATAGACTTTGATAGGACTGTCATTGTCACACACTGCACAAACCCCATCAAAGTGGGGGCGACTGTAGGCATTGCTTTTTTTTCGCATGTGAAACCCGATGATGAGTCTCAGTTGGAGGCACTACTTTTTTAGCTAAGGATATTGCGGGAAACGGAGGTCGGAAGGGGAAATTCAGAATAAGTGCGTCATCAAGTTCATTTCACAAGCTCACTGTCTTCGTTAGTGCTGCGTTCGTTACTTCGTTCGAACGTCAGGCAGATTGCGGACGTTCGTGCCACGTTCGAATTGGCGTTCGAACGGAGTCGGTATTTCTGGTTTTGCTGCTAGCCTCGCACCCCAGCCCAATTAGCCCCCCAAAGCCCATAAAACACATCCCATTTAAATAAATAAATATTAATTAAAACATTAACTAAATAAGATAATAAATAAATAAATTAATTAATTAAATAAAACATATCAAACAAACAAATCTAAAATCAATTACCAACTTAAACTAAAATCATGCCTAATTTAAATAATTCATATACTAAAATTAAAATAAGATATGCCTAATTAAAATCAATCATAACCAATCAAAGCTAATCAAATATTTGACTTCCTAATCTAATAAGACATCTACCAATTAAAATATTTGACTTCCTAATCTAATAAGACATCTACCAATTTAAATTAGTTGACTTCCTAATTTAAAAATTTTGTCCCCCCTCAATCTTGTTTATACCATTCCTATCACTCCTAAATTGGAAACTAGATCTCTTCCTTGTGAGACAAGGGCAAACCCTAGCTCTCTTCTATATAAACATGCACTAACCTAGTCACCTCCTCCTCTCTAATACACGCCCAAGACAAAAAAAACAACACTTGACATATACCCAAAAGAGAACAAAGAGCCCTAACCATCTCCTCCATAGCCGAATCCACCACAAGCAACTATCCTCCATAGCCAAATCCAAAACAAACCAAACTCACCCTTAGCCGAATCCAGAACACCAAAATCCTTCAAAGTCGAGACCACCACAAGCAACTATCCTCCATAGCCGAATCCAAAACAAGCAATAACCCCTTAGCCGAATCAAAACACTCCCCTCATTCACCGAGAACACATCCCCCCATACAGCCCTTACAATCACTGAAACAACCCCTAAAACACGCTAAACAGCCCTTGAATCACCTTAAAATAGCAGCCCAAATCCTCTTAAAACAGTCCCTAAAAACCTTAAAAACAGTAACATAAAACTGCATTCATAATCTTAAAAATAATCACACACACTGCACTAAGAACCCACACAAACTTGGAAAAGTTCATTGAAACGTCAAAACAAGTGGCCTGAGCAGTGAGCAGCAAAAAAGAGGTCGAACAGGATCAGAACGGAGTTTGAACTGCAAGCAAAACAGCAAAGCAGTGAGCTAGGACGCTAAACTAGTGAACCGGAGAAGTTGAGAAGCTGTACCCTTCCGACGTCCGTGAAACGTAAGCCCGAAAGTTGGCAAAAAGGTAAGACCTGAGGGTACTTTTCACACCCGTGTTTATGTAACTTTCGTTATTTATTTTGACTGTATTTTACTTATTTGTCGAATCTTGTTTGTGTATGATGTGTGTTGTGGGTATTGGATGAATGGAAGAGTGTCGTCTCTTGTGGTATATAGGATGGAAACCCAGACGTAAATTCCGTAGCCGAATCCGAATGGACGGTAGTGCGGTCTGTACTTCGGATACAACTCCATGTACCACTTGAGTAAACGACACCCTCTTTTGTTTTGTGTTGCTTTGGTTTATTTATTTTTCGTCACTTAAATTCTGCATGTTGCTTATTTGTGCATTACTCAATCGAGCGCATGGGCTTAGTAAGTGGAATGAAAGATCCCCTATGGGGAGGGGTTTAAAGCCCTTTACCACGATGTTTTGCCGCGCTGGTTGACGTGTGTTCGGTTGGATGTAAGATGTGTTCAATCGGGCATACTTAGTTTGATATGATTGTCTTTATGTTTGTATGCATGATGCGATCGAGCGCATGGGCTTAGTAAGTGGAATGAAAGATCCCCTATGGGGAGGGGTTTAAAGCCCTTTACCACGATGTTTTGCCGCGCCGGTTGACGTGTGTTCGGTTGGATGTAAGATGTGTTCAATCGGGCATACTTAGTTTGATATGATTGTCTTTATGTTTGTATGCATGTGATGTGATGCGACGCGCATGGGCTTAGTATGTTGGTCTAAAGGTCCTCTCTTGAGAGATCAAGAGCCCCAAAAGGCCACCTTTACGGCAGTACTTCGCCGCGCCCCTTTTTTGTTGTTTATGTATTGCGTCCCATTTATGCATCAGGTCTGTTCCCGTTCGAACGAGTTTACGAACGCAACTCGAACGCACATGCATTTTGCCTTATCATGATCAGGTCTCATTTCCGTTCGAACGCGTTCACAAACGCCATACGAACGTGAGCATTCTGTTTCATTCTGTTCGAACGCGTTCACAAACGCCACACGAACGTGAGTATTCTGTTTCATTTCTGTTCGAATGCGTTCACAAACGCCACATGAACGTGAGTATTCTGTTTCATTTCTGTTCGAACGCATTCACAAACGCTAAACGAACGTGTGCATTCTGTTTCATTATCGTTCGAACGCGTTTACGAACGCTACTCGAACGAGAACCTTCTGTTTACCGTTCGAACGTGTATACGAACGCTACACGAACGCATACGGTAAACAGATCCTCTTGCATCATATTACGACATGTCCATCTTAGCATATGGTTACCCCTTTGTACGCTATGCATTTGTATTACCTCTCTAATTGTCTATTTCTGTTATGCGCCTACAATATTATTTGTCGTCATTCTGATTTCCTTTACATTACACGCAAATGTTACCATGACTGTTTGTGTTTATATTACATGAATGATTGAATTCTTATGATGTTATGTGCTTGTTGTTGCAAAGGCCTACTTTTGAGCATGTGAATTTGGCAATAAGATTTGGTTTCATGTATGTTAGATGTAAACTATGCTTTTAAGCATGTGAATCTAGGATTGTGTTGTACTTGGAAATATATGTCATAGGCTTGGTTGGATATTGCATAAAATCTTTACATTACAAGTTGCATAAGTAAGGGACCATTCCGAACCCAATAGTTTGAGGTTCCCTTGCGAGGGGTGAGTGCGGCCTTAAATCTTTGTCCCGGTTCACACCGGGTGGCGACTCCATTACTCTCCGGTTTAGTCCCCCGTGGTACTCCGTACTCCCAACTAGGCCCCCGAGCCTGGAACAACATTGCGTCGCCCAGTTTCTGTGTCCCACAGTCTCCTCTCGCACTATCTCCCTGATGAGATGATATTTCCCCTCTGTATGCTTTCCCACTTGTGGCTTCTTGGTTCTTTGGAGTTGCCACCGCACCACTATTATCGCAATAGAGTGTGAGTGGTCTATCCATATCTGGAACAACTTCCAGATCTCCCAAGAATTACGGAGCAGACTACTTCCTTAGCTGCTTCATAAGCTGCTACATATTAGCTCCATGGTGGAGTCAGCAATACAAGATTGCTTCACTACAAGAATTATGGCTTTAGCGTCCAAATATTTAGCGTCGAAACAGTATTCGACGCTAAAAGTGAGTTTGAGTTTTAGCGTCGAATATCATTTTCGACGCTATATGTCATATTTTTAGCGACGGAATAAAACTTCGACGCAGAATATTAATGTTTTAGCGTCGAAACCTTTTTTCGACGCTACAATCAGTACTTTAGCGTCGAATAATATTCGACGCTGAATAATTCTATTATTGCAATAATTTTTGGCGCCAATATTACATTTTTAGCGTCAAAAAACGGAGTCGACGCCACAAATATACTTTTAGCGTCGAACATATATCATCGCTAAAGGTTTATGAAGTTTCCACCGACAAATCCTTGATTCTTTCGCGTCTAAATTAAATTCGACGCTAATTTTTTGATATTAGCGTCGAAAAACAGTTTCGACGCTAAAAACGGCAACAATTAGAGTCGAATTTGAATATTCGACGCTAAAGATAGATTAAAATACAGATTGCCACCAACCCTTCTCCCCCTCTGTTTTTTCTCTCATTCTCTTCATTTTCATCCTCTGAAATCTGAGAATTTCTCATCTACAACTACAGCCTCACATCTCTCCTAAAATTTCAATAAAATTGTAATCAATTTCCGATAAGGTAATTCTTCTTTCATATTTCTTTATTATTTTCAATTTTTATGATTATATATGTTGTTTGTTAGTGAGTTATGATTCATATATGTAGAGTAAGTATATTAATTAATAAAATATAATTTTTTTGTAAACTATTTAATTTATCAACCAAATATATATATATATATGCTTAAATAAAGTATTACTGAATTAGTAATGTTGATTACTGTAAAATGATATCTAATAATTATATTATTATATTTCGGTATTCTGCTGAAATGGATAGAAATTGGATGAGCTCTCTGGATAGATTGAGTGTTGAATATCGTAATGGAGTGTCTGAGTTTATGGAAGTCGCAAAGCAACACATTGATGCAGAAGGTCGTGTTCGTTGTCCATGTGCAAATTGTTAATAGGAAAAAGAAGCGGTTAGATGAAGTTCATAATCATTTATACATGCCAAGAATATCACCAACTTACCGTACGTGGATTTATCACGATGAGCAGTATCATTCTCAGTCACAGTTTTTTTGATGTCGGCGAAGGGAGCAGTAGTTACAATCACACCTGCAAACGATGAGATCACTGATATTTTGCATGACTTACAAGGTCCACAACTTGGTCATAGTGTTAGTGGTGACATGCCAGTGTTAAGTGGAAATGATCAAAATTTATTTAGTGAACTACTTGATGAGGGGAAAAAAATTCCATTCGAAGGTGCTGGAATGTCGATCTTGAATTTCGTTGTGAAATTATTACACATTAAGTGATCAACAGAATGACCAACAAAAGTATCGATATGATGTTAGAGTTACTGGCCCAAATGTTACCGGTTGGAAGCGAATTGCCTAAGTCGTACTACGAGGCAAAGAAAATGTTGCGTGATCTGGGAATGGGGTATGAATCCATTCATGCTTGTAAGTTTGATTGTGTATTATTTCGTGCCGAGTATAAATCACTTGAACATTGTCCGATATGTGGTGAAAGTCGGTACAAAGTCCGTGGTATGGGGAAGAAAGTGCCTCAAAAGATATTACGATATTTCCCTTTAACGCCCAGGCTGCAGAGATTGTTCATGTCACGACACACAGCTACTGATATGATGTGGCATCATGAAAATAGGATCGGTGCGGAGGGCATACTTAGACATCCTGCGGACGGAACCGAATGGAAGGAATTTGATGACATGTACCCCTGTTTCGCTGAGGACCCCCGTAATGTCAGGTTAGGTCTTGCCTCTGATGGTTTTAACCCATTTGGGAATATGTACAACTCTTATAGCATCTGGCCCGTTATTGTCATTCCATATAACTTACCTCCATGGAAATGTATGAAGGATCCGTTCATGTTTATGTCATTGCTTATCCCTGGTCCACGTTCACCTGGTAAAGATATAAATTTTACTTGAGACCATTGATCGAGGAGTTACAAACATTATGGAATGTGGTGAGCATACCTATGATGCAGCTTCAGAGCAGTATTTTCAGATGCATGCCGCATTATTATGGACCATTAATGATTTTCCAGCCTGGTTCATTATCTGGATAGAGCACTAAGGGATACATGGCATGTCCAGTTTGTGCGGGTCATACACCTTCGCAATGATTACGGAATAAAATCGGATACACGGGGCACAAGAGATTTCTTGAGTCGAGTCATCCTTGGCGGATGAGTAAATTATTTAACGGGCAACATGAACCTCAGAGTAAGCCCAGTCGATTGTCTGCATTTGACATACTTTGCCAACATCAACATCTCAAAGACAGCACACACAGGTAAACATCCTAATAATAGAGATAAAAATCGAAAACGGTTACCTGAAGAGTTGAATTGGACAGGAAAGAGTATTTTCTTTGAGTTAGAATATGGGGGACTCTGAGTTTGCGACATAATTTGGATGTAATGCATATAGAGAAAAATATTTGTGAGAGTTTAGTGGGTACATTATTCAATATTCCGGGTAAGACAAAAGACACTGTAAATGCTAGATTGGACCTACAAGATCTTAGAATTCACAGTGAATTGCATTTACAAGTCGCCTCGAGGTTTTATTAAGCCTCCTGCTAGTTATGTGCTCAATCAATCGGAGAGAAAATCATTCTGTGATTGGCTGAAAATGGTTAAATTCCCTGATAATTATGCATCCAATATTGGGCGTTGGGTCAGAGATGATACAATACGGGATTAAAGAGTCACGATTGTCATGTGCTGCTCGAGATTCTCCTTCCTGTTGGCATTCGACCTTATCTCCCCCCGAATGTATGCGACGTCGTACTTGATCTATGTGGCTTCTTTAAACAATTATGTGAGAGGACATTAATCACATCTGTTATTGACGACCTTGAGCGAGGAATCGTGATAATCCTATGCAAGCTGGAGCGAATTTTGCCACCCGTTTTCTTTGATGTCATGGTACATCTGCCTGTGCATTTACCGGCTGAAGCTAGAAAGGGAGGTCTGTCCATTACAGATGGATGTATCCCATTGAGAGGTACTATATATATATATATATCTATATATATATATATATATATATATATATATATATATATATATATATATATATATGATAATATATTTTTTATATAAGAAATTTGTAACCGTTTTTATGTGCATAGAATTTAATCTTAATGCAACTTGTTGTCATATCTGCAGAGCTTTGGGAGATTACAAACAATATGTGAAAAACAAGGCACGCCCTGAAGGTTCAATAGCTGAAGCTGTTATAATAAATGAAGCAATAACATTTTGTTCGATGTACATGCAGAATATTGAAACTCATTTTAATCGTCGGCCACGAAACTATGATGGAGATGCAAGTAATAACCAAGAGATCACAGTGTTCCGTCAAAATTACAAACCATTTGGGGCAGTAGGTGTCAAATTACTAACCCTTCAGGAAGTTCAACGTGCGCATTGGTTTATATTGAGTAATTGTGATGATTTTTCTGGTGCATCATTACTGTATTTTTTCCATACATTAATCGTGATAATTTATTGTAGGCAACATCTAACAATGCTACAATATGATGGTGACCATAATGTTGATGAAACCCACAAAAAAGAATTTCCTAAATGGTTTGAGACAACTGTAAGTTCGAATATTTTATATTTATTTTGATCCTAACATTAGACATTTCAGTTTGTTATATTAACACATATATTTCATTGTCAGATTATTAATCAAGTGCAAAATGGTCAATTGGACTCGCAATCCTCGTTGGTTTCTTTGGCTTATGGGCCTCAAAAGCAGGCTTATGAGTACAATGGATGTATTGTCAACGGAGTTAGATTTCATACCGAACAACGAGATGTTACTCATGTGACTCAAAATTCTGGAATTGTAGTCCAAGGAGAACACGGCTCAGATGTAATTGACTTCTACGGCGTATTGCAATCGGTTTTGAGTTGATATATCGACCCAGACGACATATTGTGCTATTCCAATGTAAGTGGTTTGACACAAATGCCAGAAAGAGGAGAATTCAAGTTAGTAATCATCTCACGTCAATTAATGTTCAACGTTGTTGGTACAAGAATGATCCATACATTTTTTGTACGCAAGCACGTTCAGTGATATATATACCTGATCCTAAGTTAGGAACTGGATGGATGGTGGTAGAAAAGTTACAACATAGGGCCATTTGGGACACGCAGAGGAGAAAGATAGAGTTGACATATCAGATGAAACACAAGAAGTCTCCGGCAATTTTGAAGTTCCTGAACATTATTTTTGGACCAACTGTCAACTTTCCTGAAAATATCACATTAACTCGAGCTAGTACAGACGTTGAGCTAATTCCTCATTCTGAAGTGAGCGTTGAAGTAGCAAGTGAAGAATAATTTGACACTGAAGATGACTTCGATTCCAGTCACGAATCCTCAAATACCGACGATAATAGTGATTAATTATGAAGTTACAGTATTTTGTGATTGATGAATAATTTTATGGATTATAATGTATGGTTGTTGATTTTAATTACTCTTTAGATATGGTTGAAATATTAACGTAATGATTAATAGTATAACTATGATATATATTTTTTTTAATTATTATTTTTAATGGTAGACATTTAGCGTCGAAATACAATAGTCGACGCTAATGAAGACATTTAGCGTCGAAGAATAATCGACGCTAAATGAAAGACATTTAGCGTCGATTATTCTTCGACGGTAAATGTCTTACATTTAGCGTTGATTATTGTTGACGCTAAATGTCTTCATTTAGCGTTGACTATTGTATTTCGACGCTAGATGTCTTACATTTAGCGTCGACAATTGTATGTCGACGCTAAATAAAAATTAAATTTCCCGGAAAAATAACCCTAAATTTTTAATTAACCGCCCATTTTTTTGGCGCGAAATAGTCGACGCTGAAATCAAATTAATTCGACGCTAATTGTACATTTAGCGTCGAATTGTGTGTTTCGACGCTAAATATGAAAATTAAATTTCCCGGAAAAATAACCCTAAATTTTAATGAACCGCCTACTTATTGGCGTCGAAGTATTCGACGCTAAAATTAAATAAATTCGACGCTAAATGTCGTTTAAATCCCTAAAACCAGAGACCTATTCTTCTCGGCTCAAACGAGCAAAATTCGCCCAAGGCACTCTCTTCTTCTGCATTCTCGGCTTCTAGACATCGCAAGCAACGAATTTAAGGTAAGTCTCACTTTTTGATTTTAATTTGATGATGATGATGATGATGATGGTGATGGTTGTCAATATGATTTATGGTTGTTGATGATGATGATTGTTGAAGTTGATGATGAATTTGCATGATATGATTTATGGTTGTTGATGTATGATGATGAATTTGTATGATGATGATTGTTAAAAGAGTGGAATCATTGATGATGATGATGATGATTGTTGATGATGATTGTTGATGAATGATGATGGTGATGATTGTTGATGAATGATGATGATTGACGCTAATGAATGATGAATGATGAATGATGATGATCGACATAATCTGAATGGACGACAAACATGCTGTTCTGCCCAGAACAGCAGCAGATTGCTGCTGTTCTGGGCAGAACAGCAGCTGCTGTTCTGGGCAGAACAGTAGCTGTTCTGCCCAGAACATTCCAAATTTGGAATGTTTGTATGTGTTTTCGAATTCAAAAGTTCATATAGTATAGTATGTGTTTTGGAGTGTTTGTTATGGTTATGCGTGTGCATGAGAAGTCGTGTGTATTGGTTGTTAAATGTGCTTCGTGGTTGGTTGTATGATGATTGTGTGTGTGACTGTGTGTATAATGGAACTCGTAGATTATATGGATAATGAATGCATATGTGAAATGAATAAATGAATGAATGAATTTGAAAACGAAAGTGAGCATTCGATGTTATAAGCGCTTTTGTTAGTTGTATTGACTTGTATGGATATGTATGTATATGTATAAGAACTTTGGAATTTGATGACGCTAATGCGACGGGTTTTGGCAGATGGCACCGGGCAATCGTAAACGGGCTACCGCGACTCCATCTACATCAGCAAGGGCAAATGGCCCTGGTGATTTCTCTGCTAGCACAGGTGGAGTCTAGTACAGTGAAGGGTCGAGGACGCACCCGTGGCCTGGGGTTGGCTAAGTACGTTAAGGCTCACGGCCGTATCCGGATAGAGATATCAGATGATTGACACACTTAAGTCGGACAACATAATTCACGTTTTAATACAGCCATAAGAGCTACAGCTTGATATGAAGCTCCCCAAAACTACGTATCTTGGAGAAAGATACCATGGGAGATGAAAAATGAACCACCTATTCCCTTCGCTACTTGTAATTTTTCAATATTGTTTGTTATTTAACATTTTTATTTTATACTTATTTTTACTCGAATTTTCATGTAGGAATGGTTCGACTTCGATATGACCCAGTGAATGTCCAACAATATATTGACTACCACATGGGGAAAAGTTATAAAGATTATAGAACAAAAGTCCTGAAACCAATATTCGACGAACATGGACCTTCAAATGCTCCATAACACAAGCCTGATTTTATAGAGGAACAAGATTGGACATTCTTATGTGAGCTTTGGTCTAGCAAAAAACACGAGGTAAATTTTGAAATAAATGGAAATTATAATTGTCTTTGTTTTCGGTACTTACAGTGTTGGTAAATACAGGATAAATGTCACGCAAATGCGGAAAATCGAAGTCACTTGCGTTTTAAACACCGTGGAGGTTCGAAGCCATTTATCCAACATCGTGCCGAACATTCTGAGGTAAATTTATCCTAACGTAAAATTTAACAGTTAATTGTTTTTACTAATCTGGAATATATTGAATTTATTTTATGTTTATAACAGAGTAGCACAGGTGAGGTGCAATCATTTCCAGATTTTTTTCCGTGTGACGCATTACAATGAGAGGAACAGATGGATAAATGAAGAAGCCGAACGCTGCTATGTAAGTTTCAGTTTTTAAAATAAAATAATTAATATTATATATGTTAATTTTTTTTCTCAAATTCTAATATTAACTTATTTTTTGAAACAGAACGAAATGATGGAACTCCAACATCAAACTCAGGAGACAGGGTCCGACCCCATACCAGATGAGCAGCTATCGCAATTGGTTTTCAAGAATCAGACAGCTTACAACGTTGGTCTTGGCACTCGTAAGAAGCCAACGTCATCTGCACGCAATAGTGGTAATTCGGGCAATGTCTCTCTTCGAGACGAGTTAGTCACCACCAAAGACGAGCTGCAGCAGACTAAGGAGAAGCTACAACAGGTCACGTGGACCACGAGAAGAAGATGATGGACCACGAGAAGAAGATGGAGCAGTTGGAACAGCAACTGCTGGCTTTCCGTCAGATGTTCGAGGCCTCAATGAGTCATGGTGCATCGGGCTCGAGCGTCCCCCCATCACAGTAGCAATTAATTTTATATTTGGTTTTGTATAAACATTTTGAACAAATAGATTTAATATAATATTTCTTTTTTCTAAAACAAATTTCAATATAATATTTTGTCATTTTGTTATTAATTACATTTTTTTTCAACTAAATTAAATATTTTAGACCAAAATAAGTAAATTACTAATTTTTAAAAAAATAAATTTTTTACTTTTAGCGTCGAATATTTCGACGCTAATAGTATAAAAAATGGCCGCTGTAAGCGTACATATAATAATTTTTTAATATACGTTAGCGTCGAATGTTTCGACGCTAAAATTCAAACTTTTAGCGTCGAATATTTCGACGGTAATAGTAAAAAAAATGGTCGTTGTAAGCTTACATATATTACTTTTTTAATATACTTTAGCGTCGACAATTTGCGACGCTAAAACTTTGAATTTTTGCGTCGAATTATTTCGTCGCGAAATATAAAATATAGCGTCGGACAATTTACTTTAGCGTCGAAAAAAATTGGACGCAGAATACTATTTTTTAGCGTCGCATTTAATTATTTCGACGCTAAAAGTGATTTTCGTCGACATTTTATCGTCCATTTTTTTTTGTCTAATTTTTTCGACGCTAAATGTCTTTTGCGTCGAAACCGTAACTTATGGTGTCGAAATAATTCGACGCTAAATAGTCTAATTCTTGTAGTACTCCGCCATACTATGGCCCCACCATATAGGGTGAACACTGATCCAGATGTAGATTTCCTAGAATCGACATCTATCTAAAAATCAGAGTCTTTATATCCCCTTAGGATCATATCCTCACCGGAATACACGAGCATATAATCTCTCGTTCCTTAAGATACTTGAGAATGTGTTTCACAGCCACCCAGTGATCCAATCCTGGGTTTGACTGAAACCTACTGACTACTCCCACTGCAAAACAGATGTCTAGTCTCATGTATAACATAGCATACATGAGACTACCAACTGCTGAGGCATATGGGATATGTCTCATTTCCTCAACATCTTGAGGTTTCTTAGGAGACTGTTCCTTTGACAAATGAATTCCATGGCGATAAGGCGGATTGCCTTTCTTGGAATTATGCATCCCAAATCGCACAAGGATCTTGTCGATATAGGATGCCTGAGACATAGCTAACAGTCGTTTCTTGCGATCCCGAAGTACCTGAATCCCAAGAATATAACTGGTCTTTCCCAAATCTTTCATTTGGAATTGATTAGCTAGCCAGGTTTTCACGTCTGATAATATATTTACATCATTCCCAATGAGTAAAATATCATCGACGTATAAAATAAGAAAAACCATATTCCCGTCCATGACGCGCTTGTATACACAAGGCTCATCAACATTCTGCTCAAAGTCATAAGACTTGATCGTGGTATCAAATCTAATATTCCAAGATCGAGATGTCTGCTTGAGTCCATAAATGGACCTTTACAGCTTGCAAACCTTTTGCTCTTGACCTTGGGCGATGAACCCCTATGGTTGTATCATATAGATACTCTCATCAAGATTGCCATTCAAGAATGCAGTATTGACATCCATTTGCCAAATTTCATTGTCATAATATGCGGCAATGGATAGAATAGTGTGGATGGATTTAAGAATGGCTATTGGCGAGAAAGTTTCCTCATAGTCAACTCCCTCTTTCTGGGTATAACCCTTGGCCACTAGTCTAGCCTTGAAGGTCCGTACCTTCCCATCTGATCCCCTCTTCCTCTTATAGATCCACTTGCAACCTATGGGTTTCACCCCATCAGGTTGGTCTACAAGTTCCCAAACTGAGTTGGAGTACATGGACTCCATCTCTAGGTTCATGGCTTTGAGCCATTCCTCTTTGTCAGAATCATTCATTGCACTACGATAGGTCAATGGATCATCTACGCCATCGCTGGATGCGACAACTTGTGCCTCTCCAACCCCAAGGTAACGATCAGGTTGTCGTACAACCCTCTCACTGTATCTAGGTGGTAGATCATTCTGAAGAGCTTGTATCTGACTCTCATATGTCGAAGGCGCTATGTATTTGTCAACTTTCGTTGACGATGGCGTGCTGGTCGAACCAGCAAGTAACTCCTCGAGTAACACTTACTTCGAGGCTTGAATTCCCTCATATAGTCCTCCTCTAGAAACGTAGCATTTGTCGATACAAATACTTTGTTATCATCAGGACTGTAGAAGAACCCACCCCTAGTCTCCTTAGGATAGCCTACAAATAGGCACACCTGAGAACGTGGCTCCAACTTTGTGGTCTTATTCTTCAGCACATGTGCTGGACACCTCCATATGCGGAAATGTCGTAAACTAGTTTTACGATCATTCCACAACTCTAAGGGAGTCTTAGGAACATACTTAGATGGAATTACATTAAGGATGTGCATTACATTTTGCAGTGCATATCCCCAGAACGAACTAGGTAGTAAGATATAACTAAACATAGATCTTATCATGTCTAGTAGGGTCCGATTTCTCCTTTCTGCAATACCATTTTACTGTGGTGTTCCAGGCGCTGTGAGCTGGGATACTATCCCATGCTCAACTAAGAATTCCTCGAAATCTCTGTCGAGGTATTCCCCTCCACGATCCGATCGTAGAGCTTTGATTGTCTTACCTAATTGGTTCTCAACCTCAGCACGATATTCTTTGAACTTTTCAAAGGTATCTGATTTGTGATGCATTAGGTAGACATACCCATATCTTGAATAATCGTCAATGAATGTGACGAAGTATTCATAACCACCTCAGGCTCTTACATTCATTGGTCCGCAAACGTCCGAATGTATCAGCTCAAGTGGTTGACTGGCTCTTATACCTTTTCCAGTAAAAGATCTCTTGGTCATTTTTCCTTCTAAACAGGATTCACAAACTGGTAAAGTCCCGAGCTTTAATTGGTTTAAGGCTCCGTTCTTTATCAATCTATTTATCCGGTCAAGGTAGATATGACCGAGTCTAAGATGCCATAGATATGTTTCATCGTGAGAAATCTTTGGCCGTTTAGTTTTAGGTTTCTCAACCTTAAACATTTCAGCATTAAGCAATGACCTATGTGTTAACGGTCTTAACACATACAATTTATTTTCTGAGTTTCCTGTGCATATAGTTAATCCATTTCTACCAATAATAACCAAGTTTCTATTAAAAGAAACCGAATAACCATCATCCAAAAGTTTAAAACAGAAATCAAATTCCTGCGAAAACCATGAATGAATAACACATTGTTCAAATTTAAATAACTATTATTCATGAAATTTAAACTAGAAAATCCTACTGCTCTTGCTGAAATGGCATCCCATGTCCCGACCCTCATGGTGTAGTCACCTTCAGCAAGGTCCCTCCATGAATCAAGTAGCTGCGAAGAAGAACAAACATGGTTAGTGGCTCCAGAATCAACAATCCAAGCAGATTTATCATCCTCCACTAATAGAGATTCAATAACTAGTAAATCATATTTACATGTTTCCTTTTTCTCCTTCAGCTCAGCAAGGTATTTAGGACAATTCATTTTCCAATGCCCATTCTTGTTGCAGTGGAAACATTTTCCTTTGGGCTTGGTATCCTTGGAGCCTTTCTTGTTTTTCTTCTTCTTCATGGGCTTTCCCTTAGCCTTCCCAATGCTTTTCTTCTTTATCTTTACAGATTTAGAAGACTCAGAAACATTTTCCTCTGCACCGGACTTACGAGGATCCACAAGCATGGACTCGTAATGGGTGAGCTCATTAAGCAGTTGGGTGATGAGTGGTAAATCTGTCACTATTTCCCACTCATTTAACCTAATATTTTGTATAGTTTCTTGAGTTTTGTGAATATTTTGATGTGTTTTGTGTTATTTTGTAGATAAATAGAATTTCAGGACATTCTGGAGGTGATTTGGGCCAAAACAGTGAAAATTTGACGAAAAGGGCATTTTGGTAAATTCCCGCATCGCGACGCCAAGACCTTCCACGTAGCGACGTCTAACATGCGCCAAACAGTGCTAACGTGCGCCGGGTCCACAAATTAGAATCTGAGAAAAGTTTGACTTTGCTAACGTGCCACGTGTCACCGTCACAGCCGATCTACTAACATGCGCCGTGCCACGTGTCAGCATCCTACGGTGCCGACAGTCGCCATCGCCACGTGTGCCACGTGTCACTCCAGGTCATTTCCATGTCATCAACCATGTCAGCATGTCAACAAGTGAACATTGCCACCTCACCGCCACGTCATCATCAGCCAATCAGGAAGTGCCACGTGTCGCAATCCTACGGTGCCGACAGTCTCTTTCCCACGTGTCGCCATGTCACCGCCACGTCAACATCAATCATTGAGTATCTAATCCTTATCTGACACGTGGCGGATAAGAATCTCATCGACCAATCAGAAGACGCCATGTGTCACAATAATTGAAGCCCAACCACCTCGCCACTTGTCATCTTATCAGCTTATCCAGAATCTGCAAACCAGCGAACCAGAGCGTGCCACGTCGACAAAAGCTGGCGTAGCGACGCCAGAGGCCTTGGCGTCGCGACGCTAGAGGCCTACCGGGGCTTATAAATAGAGCTTCAAATTTCAGAATTCATTGTACCACTCTCTCTCATCTCTTTGATGTAAAGAGATAGTTTCTCTCTCTACTTTCTTTTAATTTTTAGTTTTTTAGTTTTTTTAGTTTTGTAATTAATTTTAATTACGTTTTGTTAATATAGTAATTTACTTTTTTTACTTTTTACAGTTTTTACTATTTACCATGAGGAGGTAACTTCCCCAGCTAGGGTGAAAGGTAATTCTTTTACTGTTACTATTTAGATTAATCTCCCTTAAAAATAATATATTCACTATTTAAAATATTGACTTAAAAAAGATACCGCCAGATTGGTCGGTTGGTAATTCATTTTAATCTGGTTTAAACCTGACTAATAAAGGATACCGCCAGATTGGTCGGTTGGTAATTTAATTTTGGTTCCGCCTTTATGGCTGGTTGGACTTATTTTGACTTAATCAGGTTACCGCCTTTATGGCTGGTTGGAAAAAAAATCACAAGTTTATATATTATTTTATGGGAGATATCTAAATTAGTAGTAGTAAAAGTAATTCTTTTTACCTTAGCATTTTATTTTATTGTAATTTACTTTTCAGTATTTACTTTACCGTTTTTTTACTTTATGTCTTTTATTTTCAAGTTCTTACTAGCCCTAGTTATGTGTTGTAACTAAATTAGTTATCTGGGGTTGTGATGACTTTTAATATCACCGTTTTATAAGGAGTTAGATTATAGTTTGGGTATTATAAAGATTTATTTATTGAGTCTTAATCTTAATGCTTTTTCATTAACTGGCCATTAATAAAATTGATCTGGTAAATCTAAAATGAACTAGACATAGGGATTTTAGGTTTCAGCCTTAGACTCAATAGCCCACGATCTTCCTTGAGGATAGATAACCCTTTAATAGATTTCCTTACAGGATAGGAATATACCTGTCGGGCGGGGGTAGCCATAATTGGAACTTAAACTTAATGAATCCAGATAATTTGGTTGACATAGACATATGGTTCAATTGGGTTAAACTGGGTATTTGTGTCTGACCATCGACAGAGGCTTACACATAATTTAGTGTTCCAGGTTAATAAATCAATATATTACCCAACTTTAAGATAACCACTTCATCTTTAAAATGATATGGAAGAAATCACAACTCTAGATAGTTTTTAATATTGAATTTTCTTAAAACCTACTTTCAACAATCTTATTTACTTGTTTTTAAATTTAGAATCGTCACCATTTCAAATCAATCAATCAATCAACATGTTAGATACTAGTAATCATTTGACCTCATAAAATTAATAATTTAGATATTAAGTCCTCGTCGGATCGATATTTTTATACTACTTGAACGATACGTGCGCTTGCGTTATACGTGTGTGTTTACGCCGGTCATGTTTTTGGCCCCGTTGCCGGGGACGTATTTATCTTTTACTATTATTTATGGGTTAGATACGTTAATTGTATCTAATTTCTTTTTACTTATTGTCGTTGTTTCTTGTGTTTTAGGTTCTCAGAAACTACATGAGACGAACTAGAAGCTTTGAACTCCGACGCTTGACCCGGAAATTGAAAGAACCCTCGGACATTTGAGAAGGGAAATGCGAGAATGCCAAGAAGCTTTAGTCAACATGTAACCTGAACCTTTGAACATTGCACCACCAATTCCCATTCGAGACAGAACCATTCCGGTGGTTGACAGACTCATTTCCTGTATTGTACTTCCTCCCTTACCAGCAAATGCGTGTGACATCAAAACATGCATTCAGATGATTCAGCAGTCAGTTCAGTTCCGGGGGAATGCAATTGAAAATCCTAATGCCCACATCAGCAACTTCCTGGAAGTTTGCGGTACTTTCAACTACAACAGAGCATCAGAAGAAGCAATGAGACTGCGAGTTTTTCCATATTCCCTGAAGGACAGAGCTAAAGCTTGGCTACATTCACTACCAGCAGGTTTTATCACAACTTGAAACACTTTAGCCACCAAATTTCTGCAAAGTACTTTTCCACCAGCCAGAACCGGAAAATTGAGGAATGACATCACATCCTTTGTACAACAAGATTCAGAATCCCTCTGCGAAGCTTGGGAAAGGTACAAAGATTTACTCCGGAAATGTCCTCACCATGAGATTCCAAAATGGCTTCAAGTCCAACATTCTATAATGGGCTTTCTGGAATATGAGAACCACAATCGATGCTGCTGCTGGAGGAGCCTTGATGGCAAAAGGAGAGATCAAGCCTGAGACCTAATCGAAGACGAAGAAATGGCCAACAAAATTCCTTGTGGCCAACAGAAAGGAGCATGATCCAAAGAAGCATTGCATGAATTTATGAAAGTGGAGCCAATACAGCAGTCACTGGATCCACAAGTTCACCATATGGAGAGCACCAGAGTCGAACCGAACTTGAAGAAACGGTGAATTTTGTCAACAATTTCAATAGACATGGGAAAATCCATATTCCAACACCTACAACCCAGGGTGGAGGAATCATCCCAATTTATCATGGAGCAACAATTCTGGCCAACAGCAGAACTATCCACCACTTGAATTCCAGCAACAGAACAAAAGCCAGGAGCAAGCAAATGAACCAGGAATAACAGAAGAAGTGTTAGACCCACTTGAAAAAGTTAGAGAACAAAACACGACTCTCAAGCAGCAAGATATGATGCTATGTTTCAATCCCAAGCAGCATTAATTCAAAGTCAATATTAAAGCACTGGAGAATCAAATGGGACAACTGGCAAATGCTCAGAGTTACAGACCGCCATGTTACCCTTCCTAGCAACACAGAGCCAAATCCAAGGAACATTGGGAAGGAGCAATGTCATGCCATCTTGTTAAATAGCAGAAGTACTGAAATCAACAAAGATGTTGGAGCTAAAACAACTGCTGAGGAAGTTCCAAAAGAAATAAAGTAACAGATGGAGGAAAAAGAAACAAAGGAAAAAGAACAGATCATTCCACCTCCACCTTTTCCTCAACGTCTTCAGAGGAACAAATTGGACAAGCAATTTCTCGGTTCCTGGAGATCTTCAAAAAGTTGCATATCAACATTCCATTTGCAGAAGCGTTGGAACAAATGCCCACCTATGCCAAATTCATGAAAGATATTCTTTCACGAAAATGGAGATTGGGAGATTACGAGACAGTAGCATTAACAGAAGAATGCAGCGCTATCATTCAGAGGAAACTTCCCCCAAAATTGAAAGATCCTGGCAGTTTCACTGTTCCTTGCGTCATAGAAGAACATAACTTTGGTAAGGCTTTGTGTGATTTAGGTGCGAGTGTTAACTTGATGCCTTTTTCTATTTCAGGAAATTACAGATGGGAGAAACAATGCCAACTTCAGTCTCACTACAACTTGCTGATAGAACGCTCGTATTTCCGAAAGGTGTTGTAGTTGAAGATGTGTGGTCAAGGTTGACAAATTCATTTTCCCAGCAGATTTTATTGTCCTTGATATGGAGGAAGACGCAGACGCGCCAATCATCCTTGGGAGACCATTCTTGGCTACAGGTCGAACCATTATTGATGTACAAAAAGGATAATTAACCATGAGGGTACATGACCAAGAAGTAACATTCAATGTTTTCAAGGCCATGAATTTCCCAGATGATGAAAAGAATGAGGAATGTTTCAAACTCGATGTGATACACAGTACCATTCAGAACTCTGATGAAAGACAAAGTTCTACTGACAAACGTAAAACATGTCAATTGCCTGTGGAGCCTAAAGATAAAGTGTCTTTTGTACTGAAGGAGCCAATTCTTGCACTACAAGCAACAGAAGAGAAAAAGTTCCACCAGCTCAACGAATTGGAGGAATTTCACAATCAACCTTTTGAAGATGCCAAATTGTACAAAGAAAAGGGCAAGAAAAGACATGATGAGAAGTTAGTGCGCATACAACTGGAACCAGGGCAGAAGAATGTACTGTTAAACAAATCAAGGGTGAAATTCTTCCCATGGAAGCCAAAATCACGGTGGTCAGGTCCATTTGTGATCACCAAAGTTTTACCAAATAGAGCCGTTGAGATACATGATCCTGACGCTAACAAAACTTTCAAGGTGAAAAATAAGCGTGTCAAGCACTACTGGGGGAATCATTTGAGCGACAAAAAGAAAGTGTTACACTTTCAGATCCAGCTTAACGTTCGAGAAGTCAAGTCTGGCTGACGACGTTAAACTTAGCGCTAGCAGGGAGGCAACCCATGCAATTTGTGTATATATTGTGATTTGGTGTGTTTTATTTTTGTGTGTTTAATTTTTGCAGGTTTAGTCATTTCAAGATGGAAGATGCTCTCGCAAATCTTCACAAGCAATTTCCTTCTCTCCCTCAAAAATCTCTGATGAAAGTTTACAAAGCTCGCTTAGAACGGATGAGACTACTGATGAACAAAGGTATTCCTACTGACATTCGTTGGTTAATTAAAGCACGGGTTCGATTGGCAGGTGAGTTTTCTGACTCTTTTATTTCACATCTGCCTGGCTTAGGAAAGAGCACATATGCTAAAAAGAGAAGAGCCAAAAGAATGTGTGTTTGTTATAAATGTGCTCGCATATTTTATAATACTTGTTGTCGTTCTTTAGGAATGGTGTCCGATAACCGCGAAGATAAGATTAACTTCATTAGGGATGGCTTGAGTAAGGAGTCTTTGGATGACATATCTAAAACTCTTGAGACGCATCCCAGTGAATGTGTGTATCATGAAATTCGCATGTTATATGCACAATTCCAAAAGGAAAAACAACTGTTAAGTCTCGGGAATCTGACTCAAAAAGACCATGTTTGCCAATTTATAAGAAAATTGGATGGGAAGCTCGTCCCTGACGCATAGACGTCAATCAAGCCGTTACTTTTTTTGTAAATATTATATCTTTTTGTCTTTTTTTAATAATTGTGATTTGTTTTGTTGTTTTCTTTTATTTTCTCCGACAGGATCCAGACCTTTTTGACTATCACGATATTAATTCGCTACTAATCGTCATCTGGAAGATACTTGTGCTATTTTTACTCACCCTTTTCAGGTACTATAAATTCAGCCCGTCATTGCACTTTTGAAGGCATCCAGAGTTGAGAAAGAAATACATAAAAAATGGAAGCCACTTCAAGAAGACGAGTTAAAAACATCTGTGTGTTTTGCGGTAGTACTGTTGGTACTAAACCACAATACATAGAAGCAGCACAGGAATTGGGTCGAGTCTTAGCTGCAAGGAATATGCACTTAATATATGGCGGATGAAATCTTGGACTTATGGGGATCGTTTCAAAGGCTGTACAGGAAGGAGGCAGTCATGTTTTGGGAATCATCCCAAAAACCTTGGCAGAAGCAAATCTTATTGAACCATCAAACGGAGAGGAAATGATCGTGCCAGGTATGTCTGAACGACTGGTAGAGATGATTAACCGTGCTGATGCTTTTATCGCTTTGCCAAGTGGCTTGGGCACATTGGAGGAAATTTTTATAGTACTATCTTGGGCGAACCTGAACATACACCAGAAACTAATTGGGCTGTTTAACGTTGATGGATTTTATGATTTTCTTTGTGTGTTTCTTGATGATGCTCGGAGAAATGGGTTTGTGTCAAAACCTATGAAAGAACTCCTTTTCACTGCCAGAACTGCTCCGGATCTAATAGACCAACTCATAGCCTATGAACCACAAGTTGACCCTATCATTTCAAAGATAAATTGGTCCGAGGACGAACGTGGTAAGAGGCGTCGGATTAATCTGGATCTTAAACTTTAATTTCCTGTAGATTTCAGCTAACCAGGTACGACCTTCTTAACTCTCCTTTTACTGTTTAAGACATTGGGGACAATGTCTCATTTAGGTTTGGGGGAGGGAATTAGTTGATCAGCACCTTGTTTTTAATTGTGTTGTTTTTATTTTTTTTGTCCTAAATTTTTCGAAAAATACAAAAAAATTTGAAATTTTTTCAAAAATTACAAAAATATTTTGTGTTTTTGTTTTTATTTTGACTAAAAAGGTGAAATTGGTAAAAGATAGCTGAGTAAGGAGTTTCTAATCCTGAGACGTATCTCAAACCTATTTCGAAACAAGTTAATTTTTGTTTATTTCATTTTGAATTATTTAATTTGTAAATTCTCCATAAAACGGACTAAAATGAATTTTCATATGCTCAGTTGACAGATATTATCAACATATATAGTAACATACGGACATGAGCTAAAATTGAAAAGTTTGTAATATTCAGTGCTCTAGTTTAATTGGAGGAAACATCAAAAAAAGCAATGGAGTAAAAAAAAAAAAAAAAAAAAAAAAAAAAAATTCAGAGATCCGAGTTATTAAGTCTGTAAGGGTGTTTTAACACCTAGTGCCCTAAAGCCAACTGGTTTGGGAGTCACTGGCCCAAAGCTCGTTACATGTATCGAAGATGCTGCAAAAATATATATATATCTGAAGTCTGAGTAATTAAGTCCGTAGGGGTGTCTTAACACCTGGTGCCCTAAAGCCAACTGGTTTGGGAGTCACCGACCCAACACTCGCTAATAGACGGAATGTATTGTATATAAATAAAAAAATATAGAAGAAAAAATCAAGAAAAAAATCCGAAAAATTATTCCATTGCTGCAAAAAGGTGTGAATTCTGATAGAACTTTAGGACAAAAATATTACCCTCTTATCAACTGCACTTATGACTGTTGTGGGCAAAAATGAGTTGTTTAATATTTTGTTGGTTGTGTATATGAAAAATGGTAAAAATAATCGGAGAGAATTTACTTATTCGGTAATTTAGAATGAAACAAAACAACTAGTAACTTGGAGTAGAAGTTTCACCTGATTAGTCACTAACATGTTATTCTCTTTTCGCTTGTCTTTTTGTTTTTGTGTGCATTAGTTTTACTACCTTTTTACTTTTGTAAAATATTTGTGGGTATTATTGCTGTAAACCCTCACGAGACTACAACTTGTCCACTAGGGATACCTAGGGGTTTAAAGGCTTGTTGCATATGCTAAATGCAACCGTGATCCCTACGAAAGTGGCTTAGTTAATTTATTTATGTTATTTTGTGTTTTGCTCGAGAACTAGCAAAATGTTAGGTTTGGGGGTGTGATGAGTGGTAAATCTGTCACTATTTCCCACTCAATTAACCTAATATTTTGTATAGTTTCTTGAGTTTTGTGAATATTTTGATGTGTTTTGTGTTATTTTGTAGATAAATAGAGTTTCAGGACATTCTGGAGGTGATTTGGGCCAAAACAGTGAAAATTTGACGAAAATGGCATTTTGGTAAATTCCCGCGTCGCGACGTCTAACATGCGCCGAACAGTGCTAACGTGCGCCGGGTCCACAAATCAGAATCTGAGAAAAGTTTGACTTTGCTAACGTGCCACGTGTCACCATCACAGCCGATCTGCTAACAAGCGTCGTGCCACGTGTCAGCATCCTACGGTGCCGACAGTCGCCATCGCCACGTGTGCCACGTGTCACTCCAGGTCATTTCCATGTCATCAACCACGTCAGCATGTCAACAAGTGAACATTGCCACATCACCGCCACGTCATCATCAGCCAATCAGGAAGTGCCACGTGTCGCAATCCTACGGTGCCGACAGTCTCTTTCCCACGTGTCGCCACGTCACCGCCACGTCAACATCAATCATTGAGTATCTAATCCTTATCTGACACGTGGCGGATAAGAATCTCATCGACCAATCAGAAGACGCCATGTGTCACAATAATTGAAGCCCAACCACCTCGCCACTTGTCATCTTATCAGCTTATCCAGAATCTGCAAACCAGCGAACCAGAGCGTGCCACGTCGACAAAAGCTGGCGTAGCGACGCCAGAGGCCTTAGCGTCGCGATGCTGGAATCCTACCGGAGCCTATAAATAGAGCTTCAAATTTCAGAATTCATTGTACCACTCTCTCTCATCTCTTTGATGTAAAGAGATAGTTTCTCTCTCTACTTTCTTTTAATTTTTAGTTTTTTAGTTTTTTTAGTTTTGTAATTAATTTTAATTACGTTTTGTTAATATAGTAATTTATTTTTTTTACTTTTTACAGTTTTTACTATTTACCATGAGGAGGTAACTTCCCCAACTAGGGTGAAAGGTAATTATTTTTTACTGTTACTATTTAGATTAATCTCCCTTAAAAATAATATATTCACTATTTAAAATATTGACTTAAAAAAGATACCGCCAGATTGGTCGGTTGGTAATTCATTTTAATCTGGTTTAAACCTGACTAATAAAGGATACCGCCAGATTGGTCGGTTGGTAATTTAATTTTGGTTCCGCCTTTATGGCTGGTTGGACTTATTTTGACTTAATCAGGTTACCGCCTTTATGGCTGGTTGGAAAAGAATCACAAGTTTATATATTATTTTATGGGAGATATCTAAATTAGTAGTAGTAAAAGTAATTCCTTTTACCTTAGCATTTTATTTTATTGTAATTTACTTTTCAGTATTTACTTTACCGCCATTTTATTTATGTCTTTTATTTTCAAGTTTTTACTAGCCCTAGTTATGTGTTGTAACTAAATTAGTTATCTGGGGTTGTGATGACTTTTAATATCACTGTTTTATAAGGAGTTAGATTATAGTTTGGGTATTATAAAGATTTATTTATTGAGTCTTAATCTTAATGCTTTTTCATTAACTGGCCATTAATAAAATTGATCTAGTAAATCTAAAATGAACTAGACATAGGGATTTTAGGTTCAGCCTTAGACTCATAGCCCACGATCTTCCTTGAGGATAGATAACCCTTTAATAGATTTCCTTACAGGATAGGAATATACCTGTCGGGCGGGGGTAGCCATAATTGGAACTTAAACTAATGAATCCAGATAATTTGGTTGACATAGACATATGGTTCAATTGGGTTAAACTGGGTATTTGTGTCTGACCATCGACAGAGGCTTACACATAATAGTGTTCCAGGTTAATAAATCAATATATTACCCAACTTTAAGATAATCACTTCATCTTTAAAATGATATTGGAAGAAATCACAACCCTAGATAGTTTTTAATATTGAATTTTCTTAAAACCTACTTTCAACAATCTTATTTACTTGTTTTTAAATTTAGAATCGTCACCATTTCAAATCAATCAATCAATCAACATGTTAGATACTAGTAATCATTTGACCTCATAAAATTAATAGTTTAGATATTAAGTCCTCGTGGGATCGATATTTTTATACTACTTGAACGATACGTGCACTTGCGTTATACGTGTGTGTTTACGCCGGTCATTGGGTCAAAGTAAAAGTCAACTCTTTCATAATTTAAACTGCAAGAAACTCTTCGGAAGAGTTTCCATGATCATGGTCACCTGGCTACGCTCGTCAATACGAGCTCAATGTGTTTCAGCAGTGTTGAGATAGGTCTTCATCCTCAAGACGTGCTCTCGGATTGATGTCCCATCCTTCATCATAGCAGTCATCGCTGAGACCATGGCCTCATGGCGTTGACGCTCTGAAGGCTGCCCAAACATGCCCTGCAATGACTCCATCATCTGAGATGCTAGAGCCATAGGTTCATGTTTTGCAGCAAGAACCTCATACATCCCTGCTAGCAAGTAGGAGCGGGCTTTCTCATTTGCTGCGACCCATTTCTGGTAGGTATCGCGCACTGCTTGGCCATCATTCCTGGCCGGCTCGGGAGGACTCTCCTCCGTCAGGACAAATTTTAGGTCTTCGCATACCAGGATAGCGTTCATGTTACTTTTCCACTTAACATAGTTTTCTCCCGTTAGTTTGTCGTTTGAGAGTATGGAAATAATTGGAGAAACCATGGCTGAAAAATAAAATAAACATGCATTTAACATTCATTCATCGCATATTAAAATCATCAAATAATTTTAGTATAAAATTAAACATGATGCATGAACCATGAATAATGAATTAGAAACCTAAGAGAATTACTATGCCACAGAAATCTGTCATCCCACAAGTAAGTGCCGCCGTATGGTAGGTCAAGTACTTGCATGATAGATCGAGACAATCTCAGTCAATTTAATATATACGGGAACAACTCTTATTACTATATTAACTAACTACCGTTTCATTCGATCAAGGAATTTTATTAACAGTTAATTATTCCTTTGTGAGTGTAACCCGTCGTTTTTGGGATTTTTGGACTTAACCAGTGAAGTGACGCCGTGGGGTAGGTCAGTTCACAAGATACATCTAGAATCCATATCCTCTCGGAACCCAAACCTGATATTGACTCAAATGGAAACCATCCGTAGGGGGACGAAAACAAAGCCGTCTCGAGGCGCCTTTTGAATCTCACTTTTTTGGACTAACAACGGAGATCGCGGGATATACTGTCGTATATCCCTCTCCCACTCACTATTTTAAAAATTAAGATTTCTATCTAAAATATCTAATATTTTATTTTAACTAGTGTGGATAAATTTATGGCGGCTAAATCATAATTTTTATTTACACTAGTTTGTCATAAGTGAGCTAATCAATTTTAACTATTAAAATTGTATCACTAATATTTCATTAGTCTATACTAATAGTTTTACTCAATTAAACTAATTTAATTAGAGTGGTATTAGTGAGCTATTATATTTTATCTCTTAAAATACTAGACACTAATAAGTTTAAAATTTATGGAATTCTAAAAAGTCAAAATTTTAATTAAACATTTTAATAAATCTTAGTGCGTTATAAAATCCAATGGTACGTGTAATTGTATCCCGAGTGCAGACCATGTTACCGTCCATTCGGATTCGGCTATGGAATTTATATCCGGGTTTCCATCATATATACCAATGGAATTTATTATGCACCAATTAAGCCCAATATATTAGAATTCAAATTTTAAACCATAAATCCAATTAATCTAATTAATTGATTTCTATGCATATCATATTTTAATTTAAACATTTTAAATAACATAAAATCATATTTTTATGTGTACAATGATAATGCATCTATGACATGTTATGGAATGTAAAATGCAAGAGTGGGCATCCTAAGCTATATGACATGTTATTCAAACAATTCGAAATAAACATACATATAACATAAAAATATTTTGCATTGACCGGGCTCTTATTTTTCCTATACTAATCTAATTAGTACATAAGATTCACCAAGGCATTCCTTGGTCTTCAAATCCTGCTTCAAAGTGGTGTTGGCTCATTTTGCGACTTTGGTGCTCCAAATTACAAAAATTGAAATTTTACATTGAAAAATAAAATTACAACAAATGTAAACAATGGCCTTATGGCCTTACATCCCAAAAACAAAACCAACTACAAAAAATATGAGCCGGAAAAATTTACGACCAATGCAAAATCCATTCATCACATGAAATAACAAAAACATTCATCATATGAATATCACAATGTGCCCACTCATCTAAACATGCATATAATATTTATAACTCATATAAATATATTAAAAACAGAAACTTTAAATGAAAAAGAAAAGGATTAAGAACACTTTTCAACCTCGCTCTTGATGCCAATTGTAGGAAACGCTTTCCTCGAGCAGCGGAAGCGATTAGGCTCACGGATCGAACTTGAAAATTTTTTATGCTTTCCCTTTCCTTTGGCCGAATGCAACCAGTGAGTATACTGAAATTTTACTTTTGTTTCGGACAAGATTTCAGCCCCTGAATACCCACGAAACAGTCCCCGAACAGCCCCCGAACTGCAGTGAAATAACGGACTGTTTTGGACCCGTTATACAACAGAACTGCACGCAAATCAGCCCCTAATATGCGTGAACTGCAAGGATGTGTTAGGTCTGATTTATCACTCAAAATACAGCCACAATACAGTTCTAAAAGGTTCCATAGGTGTTTTCCAAAATCCCGAATTAAAACAAAAACAAACTGAACCCCAAATCAATCAAGCAAGATGCGACAATGAGGTAATACAAAACCTCACTGCCGTGACCTATGAAAATAAAGGAAGAAGATGATTTTCTCGTCACCACAAAGTCTTACGTGCTATGACTCGCAACCAACGGAAAGTAGTGTGGGCTACACTTACAAAACAAATCCCCAAACGATTTAGAGATTTAATCACACACTTAGTATATATTTCTTATTTTGTTCTTCAATGAAGTTTCTCAACTTTTGAGAGAATGGTGAAGAAGAAGAAGGTGGATAGGGTTGCAATGAGAGGCTCACCCAAAAAAGAAAAATAAATCTTCTTTTTATATCTAGGGTTATTTGTTTCCAAAACAAAACAACCACTCCCCTCCCTCTACATGCAAGAATCGGCCAAGGCTAAAATTTCCATTTAAATTTTTGTAACATATATCATGCATTGATTGTTATCATGATGACAAAATAAATTACAAAATTAAAGATCCATTTGCCTATTCAAATTTTGATAACTTCCAAAGCCATCAAAACTTCCATTTTCTCTTATGCCAAAAACGACAATGGCATGTCATTAAAAAAAAAAAATTGTAACATGATTATTTATTTTCCATAAAGAAAAATGAGTTACAAAAATAAAAAGGTTAATATATATTAAATGTGTAACTTCCAAATTTATTCTAAGGGTTTCCAAAACCCAAATTGGAATTTACAAAATTAACTTTTTTCTTAATTATATCATATACAATTAAATGACATGTATTTAATTATCAAATAATTATGATAACCATATATTAACTTTTAATATATAGTTTAAAGTGTGACATTATAATATTATTAATCATATTAATAATATTTATACATATGTGAGTATATAATTGGACTATCCAATTATACTAAATCCGCTATAGTATATTGAGCTAGCACGGGGACCAAATGGACATACGGTTCCGAGCTTCAATAATCTCGAAATATTAATTAAGCTCTTAATTAAATATTCTGAATTATTAACTCCGGGTTATTCCACTAAAAACCCGAAGTTGCACTCTCGTTGCCGCAGATGATAAAATAAGCCCAACCAAGTCGGTGTCCATCGATATAGTCATTACATACGAATTGACCCTTCACGAGTATCTCGTAATTAGAGTCGGGTCATAATGTCTGTTATACCCCTCTAATTATTTTTACCTTAAGTACCATTGATTCTCTAATGAACGATTTATTCATAACTATTATGAATTTTAATCTTTCTATTCGTAATAGAAAGACTTGAGCGCTCAAATCGTTCAAGCACTGAATCAACCCTTAAGAAGATATGCATCTACTTCTCACAAGAAGGAGTGAACTCAATGTCTATGTAAAATGTTCCCAGCTACACAACAGACCATGCCCCCAAAGTACGTAGCTATTGGTCGGGACTGCTACACCAACCTCACCTTTGTAAATCAAAGGACATAGCCTGTCATGCAGGAGTTCGTAGTACACTCAGGATTAAGATCAATCTATATATGGCCATCTAGTAGATCGAAATGACTCTCTTAGTTTAACGGATATTATGAGAATGTCATTTCCATCTGGGTCCAGTCCTATATGATCGCATCATACAAGGTGTCTCCATTCTCATGTCTCTACATGGACGATCCGGATCAGGATTGCTATACAAATATAGAATGGACCGCAGCTATAGATAAAACACAAACAAAGTACCCGCTTTGTTTGCTCTCTATGGAC
Organism: Zanthoxylum bungeanum; assembly: GCA_019454045.1. NCBI lineage: Eukaryota > Viridiplantae > Streptophyta > Magnoliopsida > Sapindales > Rutaceae > Zanthoxylum > Zanthoxylum bungeanum. Next base: position 61,614 of record SKCR01023601.1, read on the forward strand.
TATTTAAGATTACTAACTTCAGACTTAAATCCTCTTGTGTATGACACTCATACACTAAGTCTGAAGGCACATAAGTAATCTAGGGTATTTAAGATGATATATAATATGCGAAAATTAAACAAACAATTTGATAAATGAATAATGCATCGTTTTATTTCAAAACATATAAAACTGTTTACATCACATGTAGCTCTAGGGCATACATTCCAACAATCTCATCATACAATGTGCCTCTATTCCCATGTCACTCTATGAACGATCCCGGATCAAGGTCGTCATACAAGTATAAAATGGACCGCAGCTACAGATAAACCACAAATAAAGTATCATATTTGTTTGCTCTTTACGAACTATTTAGATTACTAACTTTAGACATAAACCCTCATATGCATCAAACATACACTAAGTCTGAAGGTACAATAGTAATCAAGGTAAACAAGACAATTGGACAATATGCGTTATAAATCAAACAACTTTGATAAAATGAATAATGCATTTATTATTATTACAATAATCAATTCCGTTTTACAATATATGAAGTTTTAAGACATAAATCCCAACAGTAAATTCTTCTGATTACTTGCATTTGACGTTCAAATGTCGAATGGGATACGCTATTATCAACAACTGTTGTTGACTGTGTACTGGTTGAACTAGCAAGTAAATCATCGAGTATTACTTTACTACGAGGTTTGAACTCTCTCATATATTCCTCCTCAAGGAACATAGCATTTGTCGATACAAACACTTTGTTATCTTTTAGGCCATAGAAAAAACCACCCCTAATTTTCTTAGGATAGCCTATAAATAGGCACACATATGAACGTGGTTCTAACTTTGTAATATTATTCTTAGCACATGTGTTGGACACCCTCATATATGGAAATGTCTTAAACTAGTTTTACGACCACTCTCCAACTCTAAGGGTATCTTAAGAACAAACTTAGATGGAACTACGTTAAGGATATACATTTTTGTCTGTAATGGATATCCTCATAATAAACTAGGTAGTGAACTGTAACTAAACGTAGATCTCATCATATCTAGTAGGGTTCGATTTCTCATTTCTATAACACCATTCTACTATGTTGTTCTAGGTTGTGAGTTAGAATACCATCACATGTTCAACCAAGAATTCCTTGAATTCATTGTCAAGGTATTCTCCCTCACGATCTGATCGTAGAACTTCGAAGGTTTTACTTAATTGGTTCTTAACCTCAACACGATGCTCTTTAAACTTTTCAAATGTATCTGATTTGTGCTGCATTAGGTAAACATGCATATATATAGAATAATCGTCAATTAATGTGATGAATTATTCATAATCACCTCAAGCTTTTACATTCATTGGTCCAAAGATGTAACATCCCGCCTAAGCCAAGATGCTACCGGCAGGAGACAGGCTAATCCTGACTCCATAAGCCTCTAAATCTGATGAAATTTCGGCATGACATTTGCTAAAAGTCATGCAACCTGGATCAAAGTCCAGCACATCAATACAACCTATAGGGCCCAACACATATCATATCACTAAAATAAATAACTCGACACAATACAACTGGGCTCCATGCCAAAAAATGCGTATAAATAAAAACTTTTACAAACTTTAAACTTATACAACTAAACTTATAAACAACTTGACTCTTATACTCCAAGACCTGGTGACTGGCTCACTGCAACACTACTATCCGACTTCTCAAGCTTTGGTGTCTGTGGTCGACCGATCAGGTCACCAACCTGCAAAAATCAAACACTGTAGTGGTGTGAGTCATAAGACTCAGTAAGTAATTATGCTCATTCCTTGAGCATCAAACATGATAAGTGGTAAATCTATCACTATTTCCCACTCATTTAACCTAATATTTTGTATAGTTTCTCGAGTTTTGTGAACGTTTTGATATGTTTTGTGTTATTTTGTAGATAAATAAAGTTTGGAAAGCATTGGAGGCAATTTGGGGCAAAAACGGATAAAAATGCGTCAACAGTGATATTTTGGTCTTAAGCGCGTCGCGACGCTGAAGACTTTAGCGTCGCGACGTCTAAAATGCGCCGAACAGTGCTAACGTGCGCCGGGTCCACAAATCAGAATCTGAGAAAAGTTTGACTTTGCTAAAATGTGTCGTGCCACGTGTCACCATCACAGCCGATCTGCTAACATGCGCCGTGCCACGTGTCAGCATCCTACGGTGCCGACAGTCATCATCGCCACGTGTGCCACGTGTCATCCTACGTGTCTCCATGTCATCAGCCACGTCAACAAGTCAAAATTGCCACGTGTCGTGCCACATCATCATCAGCCAATCAGGAAGTGACACGTGTCGCAATTCTACGGTGCCGATAGTCTCTTTCCCACGTGTCGCCACATCGTCGCCACGTCATCGCCACGTCAGCATCAATAATTGAGTATCTAATCCTTATCTGACACGTGGCGGATAAGAATCTCAGCGACCAAATAGAAACCGCCACGTGTCACAATAATTGAAGCCCAACCACCGCGCCACGTGTCACCTTATCAACTTATCCAGAATCTTCAAACCGGCGAACCAGAGCGTGCCACGTTGACAAAATCTGGCGTAGCGACGCTGAGGTCCCTGGCGTCGCGACGCTGGAAGCTTACTGAGGCCTATAAATTGAGCTCGAGATTTCAGAATTGAATGTACCACTCTCTCTCTTCTATTATATCTAAAGAGAGAGTTTCTCTCTCTAGATTCTTTAGTTTTTAGTTTTTTTTTAGTTTTTAGTTTTTTAATTTTTAGTTTTGTAAATAATTTTAATTACGTTTTGTGATAATAGTAATTTTATTTTACTTTTTACAGTTTTTACTATTTACCATGAGGAGGTAACTTCTCCAACTAGGGTGAAAGGTAATTCTTTTACTGTTACTATTTAGATTAATCTCCCTTAAAAATAATATATTCACTATTTAAAATATTGACTTAAAAAGGATACCGCCAGATTGGTCGGTTGGTAATTCATTTTAATCTGGTTTAAACCTGACTAATAAAGGATACCGCCAGATTGGTCGGTTGGTAATTTAATTTTGGTTCCGCCTTTATGGCTGGTTGGACTTAATTTGACTTAATCAGGTTACCGCCTATATGGCTGGTTGGAAAAAAAATCACAAGTCTATATATTATTTTATGGGAGATATCTAAATTAGTAGTAGTAAAAGTAATTCCTTTTACCTTAGCATTTTATTTTATTTTACTTTTCAGTATTTTTACTTTATGTCTTTTATTTTATTTAAGTTTTTACTAGCCCTAGTTATGTGTTAGTTATCTGGAGTTGTGATGAATTCTAATATCACCGGTTTATAAGGGGTTATTTTATAGTTTGGGTAATTTAAAGGTTTACTTATTAAGTCTTAAGCTTAATGCTTCTTGTTGTCTGATCACCAATAATATTGATGTGGTAAATCTAAAATGAACTAGACATAGGGATTTTAGGTTTCAGCCTTAGACTTAATAGCCCACGATCTTCCTTGAGGATACATAACTCTTTAATAGATTTCCTTACAGGATAGGAATATACCTGTCGGGCGGGGGTAGCCATAATTGGAACTTAAACTTAATGAATCCAGATAATTTGGTTGACATAGACATATGATTCAATTGGGTTAAACTGGGTATTTGCGTCTGACCATCGACAGAGGCTTTTGCATAATTTAGTGTTCTAGGTTAGTAAACTGATTTATTACGCAAACATAAAATAATCACTTCATCTTTTAAAAGATATTAGAAGGATTCACAACCCTAGATCTTTGTGTCTTTTGTTATTTTCCTTAGTATTTTCTTTTGTCTTTTTATTATTTATTTATTTTGTAAAACCACTTTCAACCAATCAAACAATCATTCTCTTCACCCTCAATTAGATATTTGTAAATAAATAGATTCAATAATTAATAACAACAGTAGGAATTAAGTCCTCGTGGGATCGATATTTTTATACTACTTGAACGATACATGCGCTTGCGTTATACGCGTGTGTTTGCATCGGTCAAGTTTTTGGCGCCGTTGCCAGGGACTTATATTTCTTGAGTTGTTAATTTTGAAGCTATCTGATTTACTTGTATCTAATTTTCTTTATTTTTATCTGTAATTTTTATTTCTTTCTTTTTCAGTTGATTAAAAAAATGGAACACTACTGGGAGATTGAGAGATTACGAACCTTACAAGAAGATACACCCCACATCTGGGAGCAACAATCCGGTTTTCTGAGGCCTGTTGTCCAGCCCAATGATTATCACTGGATGCCAGAACCAAGCAATACCACATTTGCTCAACAGAACGCAATGGGGAGATGTGACATATGTAATGGTAACCACCCTAGAGATTATTGTGAATACAACTACCATCCAGGGTGGCAGAGCTATCAAAATCCTTCATGGTACGAAGAATCATCACATTTTCATCTTATCCACCACCCACCTACAATAATCTTCATCAACAATCAGAACAATCAGAAAAAGATCAGATGATTGACATGCTCAAAGATGTGTTCAAGAAACGAGAAGAAAAGATGGATACAATGCTTGAAACATTCCAGAATCAACTCGAAAGTATTCAGAGACAATCAAAATCCATTCAGAGGATAACAGATCAAATGAGACAATTCACAGAAAACCAGAACTACATACCTCAAGAACCAGTTTCAGATGACACTGATGAAGCCTTCGAGTACCAATCATTCCACAATGACACTTCAACAGAGGAGGAGGCTGAGCAGTATCAACAACCAGAGGTATCAGTTCAGGAACCCGAACCGACAATGTCTCAATTTGACTTTTATTATTCAGATTCTGATGAGGATGAAGCTGATCTATTTGTACCAACTACACCAACAACGGAGGATCAAACTTTCAATCCTCAAAATGAAGATCTTGGAGCATGCTTTACCATGATGTTTGAAGAAGATCTATCTGAACCATCCATTCCAGTCGTATCAGAGGATGAAAACCTAATGTCAGAAACATCTTTACATCCTCAGGTTGACAATTTTGAAGCATGTATTTCACAGATGACGGATGAAGAGCTGAATACAAAAATTTTAAAATACATCTGTGAAGAAAATGTGGAGCAAGAAACAGAGCAAATGGAGGAGCAAATGTCTGACCTTAATAAAGATCCAGAGCATTCAGGAGAAACATCGCTGTTTTGGGGAGTACAAATCAAAGATATCACCCAGAAGCTTGACAGAATGGAACTTCCATTCCAAGTCAAACACCATATGAGACCTCTTGACTTTATTTCTTTCTTTGCAGGAATCACTGGAACAACAAGGAGCAAAAAGGTGGCATGAACACTGAATAAGACAAAACTCTTTTTGCCACTTTACCGTTGGAAAATACCCTTCAAAAGCAACACTCACGGGATTGTCTTTAATCGGACATCCAAAACGACATTGAAACCTCCTTAACAGATGGATTTCATTCACGTCTGGCTGAAGACGAAAAATTTAGCGCTAGCAGGGAGGCAACTCATGCAATTTGTTGTAATTTGTTTTCATATTTTGTGTGAACTTTTTAATTTTGTGTGTTATTTTTGTAGGGAAAGGCACAAACGAAGCATTTTAAGACAGAAGGAATTGTGTTTGGCAATCAAAGAAGAGAAACAATTCATTAGCGATGGCTGAGTAAGGAATGAAATCTTGAGACACATCTTAATGAATTTATACTAAGCGAGTGGCGTATTGCGTACACAATTCTGTTGCCTTAATTATTGCTTTGATTCGCTTTTCAGTTGTAATTATCTTTATTTTCGTAGAGAGGATCCAGACTTTTTGACCTTTCACGATTTCTTTTGTTGTTTAGCTAACAATCGTCCTTTGGAAGATATTAGTGCTATTATTACTCACCCTTTTTCAGGTACTATAAATTCAGCCCGTCATTGCACTTTTGAAGGCATCCAGAGTTGAGAAAGAAATACATAAAAAATGGAAGCCACTTTAAGAAGACGAGTTGAAAACATCTGTGTGTTTTGCGGTAGTAGTGTTGGAACTAAACCACAATACATAGAAGCAGCACAGGAATTGGGTCGAGTCTTAGCTGCAAGGAATATGCACTTAATATATGGCGGAGGCAATCTCGGACTTATGGGGATCGTTTCAAAGGCTGTACAGGAAGGAGGCAGTCATGTTTTGGGAATCATCCCAAAACCCTTGCTAGAGGCAAATCTTATTGGATCATCAAACAGAGAGGAACTGATCGTGCCAGGTATGTCTGAACGACTGGTAGAAATGATTAACCGTGCTGATGCTTTTATCGCTTTGCCAGGTGGTTTGGGCACATTGGAGGAAATTTTTATAGTACTATCTTGGGTAAACCTGAACATACACCAGAAACCAATTGGACTCCTCAACGTTGATGGATTTTATGATTTTCTTTGTGTGTTTCTTGATGATGCTCGGAGAAATGGGTCCGTGTCAAAACCTATGAAAGAACTCCTCTTCACTGCCAGAACTGCTCCGGATCTAATAGACCAACTCATAGCCTATGAACCACAAGTTGACCCTATCCTTTCAAAGATAAATTGGTCCGATGACGATCGTGGTAAGAGGTGTAGGATTAATCTGGATCTTAACCTTTAATTTCCTGTAGATTTCAGCTAACCAGGTACAACCTTCGTAACTCTCCTTTTACTATTTAAGACATTGGGGACAATGTCTCATTTAGGTTTGGGGGAGGGAATTAGTTGATTAGTACCTTGTTTTTAGTTGTGTGTTATTTTTATTTTTAGTCCAAAATTTTTCGAAAAATACAAAAAAAATTGAAAATTTTTCAAAAAATTACAAAAATATTTTGCATTTTTGTGTTTTTATTTTGACTAAAAGGGTGAAATTGGTAAAAGGTAGCTGAGTAAGGAGTTTCCACTCCTGAGACGTATCTCAAGCCTATTTCGAAACAAGTTAATTTTTGTTTATTTTATTTTGAATTATTTAATTTGTGAATTCTCCTTAAAACGGACTAAAAGGAATCTCCATATGCTCAGTTGACAGATATTATCAACATATATAGTAACATACGGACATGAGCTAAATTGAAAAGTTTGTAATATTCAGTGCTCTAGTTTAATTGGAGGAAACATCTCAGAAAGCAATGGAGTAAAAAAAAAAAAAAAACGTCTGAGATCCGAGTTATTAAGTCTGTAAGGGTGTTTTAACACCTAGTGCCCTAAAACCAACTGGTTTGGGAGTCACTGGCCCAAAGCTCGCTATATGGATCAAAGATGCTGCAAAAATATATATATCTGAAGTTTGAGTAATTAAGTCCGTATGGGTGTCTTAATACCTGGTGCCCTAAAGTCAACTGGTTTGGGAGCCATCGACCCAACACTCGTTACATAGATGGAAGATATTGTATATAAATAAAAAATAGAAAAAAAAAATCAAGGAAAAAATCAGAAAATCTGAAAAATTATTCCATTGCTGCAAAAAGTGTGAAATCTGATAGAACTTTAGGACAAAATTATTACTCTCTTATTAACTGCACTTATGACTGTTGTGGGCAAAAATGAGTTGATTTATATTTTGTTAGCTGTGTATATGTAGAATGGTAAATATAATCGGAGAATTTACTTATTCGGTAATTTAGAAAGAAACAAAACAACTAGTAACTTGGAGTAGAAGTTTCACCTGATTAGTCACTAACTTCTTTATTCTCTTTTCGCTTGTCTTTTTGCTTTTGTGTGCATTAGTTTTAACTAACTTTTTACTTTTGTAAAAATGTTTGTGGGTATCATTGTTGTAAACCCTCACGAGACTACAACTCGTCCACTAGGGACACCTAGGGGTTTAAAGGCTTGTTGCATACGCTAAATGCAACCGTGATCCCTACGAAAGTGGCTTAGTTAATTTATTTATGTTATTTTACTCTATGTTTTGCTCGAGGACTAGCAAAATGTTAGGTTTGAGGGTGTGATAAGTGGTAAATCTATCACTATTTCCCACTCATTTAACCTAATATTTTGTATAGTTTCTCGAGTTTTGTGAATGTTTTGATATGTTTTGTGTTATTTTGTAGATAAATAAAGTTTGGAAAGCATTGGAGGCAATTTGGGGCAAAAACGGACAAAAATGCGTCAACAGTGATATTTTGGTCTTAAGCGCGTCGCGACGCTGAAGACTTTCGCGTCGCGACGTCTAAAATGCGCCGAACAGTGCTAACGTGCACCGGGTCCACAAATCAGAATCTGAGAAAAGTTTGACTTTGCTAAAATGCGCCGTGCCACGTGTCACCATCACAGCCGATCTGCTAACATGCGCTGTGCCACGTGTCAGCATCCTACGGTGCCGACAGTCATCATCGCCATGTGTGCCACGTGTCATCCTACGTGTCTCCATGTCATCAGCCACGTCAACAAGTCAAAATTGCCACGTGTCGTGCCACATCATCATCAGCCAATCAGGAAGTGACACGTGTCGCAATTCTACAGTGCCGACAGTCTTTTTCCCACGTGTCGCCACATCGTCGCCACGTCAGCATCAATAATTGAGTATCTAATCCTTATCTGACACGTGGCGGATAACAATCTCAGCGACCAATCAGAAGCCGCCACGTGTCACAATAATTGAAGCCCAACCACCGCGCCACGTGTCACCTTATCAGCTTATCCAGAATCTTCAAACCAGCGAACCAGAGCGTGCCACGTTGACAAAATCTGGCGTAGCGACGCTGAGGTCCCTGGCGTCGCGACGCTGGAAGCTTACTGAGGCCTATAAATTGAGCTCGAGATTTCAGAATTGAATGTATCACTCTCTCTCTTCTATTCTATCTAAAGAGAGAGTTTCTCTCTCTAGATTCTTTAGTTTTTAGTTTTTTTTTTAGTTTTTTAGTTTTTTAATTTTTAGTTTTGTAAATAATTTTAATTACGTTTTGTGATAATAGTAATTTTATTTTTACTTTTTACTTTTTACAGTTTTTACTATTTACCATGAGGAGGTAACTTCTCCAGGTAGGGTGAAAGGTAATTCTTTTACTGTTACTATTTAGATTAATCTCCCTTAAAAATAATATATTCACTATTTAAAATATTGACTTAAAAGGATACCGTCAGATTGGTCGGTTGGTAATTCATTTTAATCTGGTTTAAACCGGACTAATAAAGGATACCGCCAGATTGGTCGGTTGGTAATTTAATTTTGGTTCCGCCTTTATGGCTGGTTGGACTTAATTTGACTTAATCAGGTTACCGCCTATATGGCTGGTTGGAAAAAGAATCACAAGTCTATATATTATTTTATGGGAGATATCTAAATTAGTAGTAGTAAAAGTAATTCTTTTTACCTTAGCATTTATTTTATTTTACTTTTCAGTATTTTTACTTTATGTCTTTTATTTTATTTAAGTTTTTACTAGCCCTAGTTATGTGTTAGTTATCTGGAGTTGTAATGAATTCTAATATCACCGGTTTATAAGGGGTTATTTTATAGTTTGGGTAATTTAAAGGTTTACTTATTAAGTCTTAAGCTTAATGCTTCTTGTTGTCTGATCACCAATAAGATTGATGTGGTAAATCTAAAATGAACTAGACATAGGGATTTTAGGTTTCAGCCTTAGACTTAATAGCCCACGATCTTCCTTGAGGATAGATAACTCTTTAATAGATTTCCTTACAGGATATGAATATACCTGTCGGGCGGGGGTAGCCATAATTGGAACTTAAACTTAATGAATCCAGATAATTTGGTTGACATAGACATATGGTTCAATTGGGTTAAACTGGGTATTTGCGTCTGACCATCGATAGAGGCTTTTGCATAATTTAGTGTTCCAGGTTAGTAAACTGGTTTATTACGCAAACATAAAATAATCACTTCATCTTTTAAAAGATATTAGAAGGATTCACAACCCTAGATCTTTGTGTCTTTTGTTATTTTCCTTAGTATTTTCTTTTGTCTTTTTATTTATTTATTTATTTTGTAAAACCACTTTCAACCAATCAAACAATCATTCTCTTCACCCTCAATTAGATATTTGTAAATAAATAGATTCAATAATTAATAACAACAGTAGGAATTAAGTCCTCGTGGGATCGATATTTTTATACTACTTGAACGATACGTGCGCTTGCGTTATACGCGTGTGTTTGCACCGGTCAAAACACAAGCAAGGTCTGAATTCCATTTTATATAATCTGAACTTTTTGTGATCATGCACTTATATCACAATCTGATTTATTTTTCCGATTCCTTATCCATTTATAAACTCATTACTAGTTACTAGTCTTTCTAACTATTTATACGTGAATTTTAAGCTCTGTTTCTTATTTACAATCAACATCCATATTATACTTATTAAGTTCCTATATCTCTAATCATCAAAATAAATTCCAATACGCTTCTGCTGCACTATTCTGTTATCTTATTACTTACCTACTTACTTTTTGCTATTCTAGATTGGTTACTTAACATACTTATCTTTCTTTTATTTCTTTGAAATATCATCAAATCAGATTATAAAATAATCTTTCTATTAAACATCCAGCAAAATAACATTAACCATATAATCACACGCTAGTATCTTACAAACTGTTCCTTCTATGTAAACATATAATACACACAGGCATCAATCATAATCACATAAATATAATCATGCTATCATACTTCAATGTCAACTATATGCATCTCGTACATTAACCATAAAGTATGATTTATATGCATAACCTATAAGCTGCAATGAACTTTAATTATGCCATACTTTTTAGAAAATACTTTCTGAAAACCTTTTCTGAAAAACTGCTTTTTGAAAACTCTTTTATGAAAATCTGAAAGTCTCTCAATAAAATCTATTTTTCTGAAAACATGCTTAAAATCTCTGGTTTCTGTAAACTATTTCTAAAACTTGTTTTCTGAAAACTGATTACTGAAATTTAACTTTTGAAAATTACATACTGAAGATCTGAAAACTCTATAATGAAAATCTGAAAACTGTGTACTGAAAGTCTGAAATCTGAAAACTGCTCTACGTCCAGGACCATAACTCAACTGGACGTCTCTCTGCACCCAGGACCATAACTCAACTGGGTGTACTCGATGCCCAGGACCATAACTCAAATGGGCATCTCTAGAACTGGTGGTACTCTACGTCCAGGACAAACACTCAGCTGGCAACATAGAGCTCTACACCCAGGACAAAAACTCAACTGGCAGTGTAGCCACCACTAGGGACCAGGTACACGATCCTAAGCAGCCATCATGGCCCTACATGTGCACATGTTCTCTGTATCCGTCAATTCTAACTGTAATAGTTACATACTGGGGTGAGGTTTTACCTCATGCCCCGAAAAACATAAAATTATACTTTATATCTCAAAACTATAAAAACATTCTCTGAAAATACTTTTCTTTCAAAAGAAAACATCTGGAACTTTTCTTTTTAAAATACTTTGATTTTCAAAACCCTTTTTAATTTTCAATTTAATGTATGTCTGTCTCAAATTATCATATATACTCATGCATATGTTGATACATTCCTACCACTTAATGATATATATATTCTATATCTTATATACTTTCATCATGCATGCTCAAGTAACATGCGTTAGCATTTCTACAATTACAACTGTAAACACATGTAAATTAATGTCTTTTCACACACAATGTCATATATCCAGATAAACTATTATACTTTTCTTCATAAGTTTCACCCTTGCTTTATTCATACATACTTAGCTAAACATAATCAAATTAATAGCATATAAAATTCTATCAGCTTAATAATAGATTATCGTTCTATAATCATATCGCATAATTCATGTTATCTTTAAAACTATCAAAAATCAAGATTTCATATTTCATCATAACATGCTTTACTCAGAAATTCCTTATTAATCATATAAAGTTACTTAACCACTGCCCAACTATAAACCTGTACATCACTGCTTCAAATTACTTTTTCCTATCTTATCCCATATTCGTCTCGTCGGTGTTATCAACCCTTGTTTACTCTTTGTTTATTTTTAATCTAACCACTCTAAATACCTTACCCCCTCATCAGTCAACCTAAACCGCCCAGCTCCCTCTCTAACCTAGCCTTGCCGGAATCATCATCAATCTCAAACCATTATTTTTATCACAAATAATATACCTAACACTCAAAAATTAACATTTATCTTTATACCAAACCTCACAGCCACACACGCCCAAAAGTGAGCACCCAACTCTCTTTAAACCAGTACCAAAATTAAGCACATCACAGTGCTTATTTCACCCCATCAACTCATTACGACAAACATTCACCAATGTATACATTCTCGGCCACAAATCACACGCACCCCATATTCATCATTTTATTAAGCATCCAGATTATATTAATAACCTTATCAAAGTACAAAACATTCATCAATCAATCATTTAATTCGGCCAAGTGGGTCATTTCCTTCTTAAAAGTTCCAAGTAACACATAGCATATAGATCAAAATAACATTTATATCAGGCGTCTAAATACCTAAACTATCCCATCTCAAAATTTCAACATTCACAAATCTTAGGGTTCTGCCGTTTCCCCCAAATTTTTTTATCAAATTAGTTTCTTTCAATTTCACAATTAACAACCAAAATTAAGAAATTTAATATGTTTCTAATCAACTAAGTTAGCCCAATCTTTCCAATTCATTAATATTGTCAAAACACATCAAAAGCAAATAAACTCAAGGGAGTCATCACCATAGTATACTTACTTACTTCATACACACAAATGAACAAGAAAAGTTACTGAAATTTGGATTCTGGACTTCAATTTTTTTTCAATTCCTTCTTCTCCTCTACTCTCTCCTTTTCTCGCACTGCCACATCTCTTCTCCTTCCTTCGGTTCTCTTTTTCTCTCTCTCGGTTCACTGCCTCTCTTCTGGTTTCGGTATGCTTCTGTTTTCTTCTTCTCTGTTTTCAGTTTCTTTCTCTCTCGGTCATCCCCTGATTTCTCTCATCTCTTCTCTCTCTTTCTATTTCGCCTCAGCTCTCTCTCTGTTCTGTCTTCTTTCTTCTTGGTCTTCTCTTATTTCTTCACTTCTCTCTCTCTCTATGTTTCTTCTCTCCTTTCCCTCCCTTCTTCTTTCGTTCTCTCCTATGTTTCTGTTTTGCCATGACTGTGTGTGTTTTATGTGGGTGGGTGTTGTTTTTAATCAAGGGATGTATTGAATTAAGATTTTAAAATACTATTTTAAGTTAAATAAATCTTGTGGTATTCAATTAAGACTTTTAAATAATTTAAAAAGTTTTGTGGTATTCCATTAAGACTTTTAGGACTTTTTAAATATGGTGTCCAAATCCAATGGTATTTAATCAAGACTTTAAACAAATAATAAAAAGTCTTATGATATTGAAAAACTTGTTGATTTTGAAGGATTTTTTTATATATGAGATTGTGTGAGACTTTTTAGTAAAAAGTATAAATATCAAATCCTATAAAAAATCTCACCATAACTCATCAGACTTTTGACATGAGATTTTTTTGAGGGCTAGCATGGCTAGCATCAAATTGGAGGATACTCAATACTGTATCTTCATTTCAAATCATAAGCAATTACTGAACCTGTTGTTATTATCCAATTCATTTTTTTTTTTTAATTTATGCAGTTCTTGTTGCCTCACTGCATCCTTTATCTTTCATATATTTGAATTACATGACGGTTTTTGACTAACTGCAGGTACAAATTAGAACACACTTCTTTACTTTTGATCATGTATATGGGAGCACTGGTTCTTCTTCGTCTGCCATGTTCGATGAATGTATTTCGCCACTGGTTGATGGTTTGTTTCAAGGGTATAATGCTATTTTCCTTGCTTATGGTCAGGTAACTGCTCGATTGAAGCAATGTAGTATTCTTGCTTAATCACTTTTCATGTGGTTGACATTTCGATATGTAACAGACAGGATCTGGAAAAACATATACAATGGGAACTGGCTTCAAAGATTATCAAATTGGCTTTAAAATTATCATTTCTTTGTTATGATTTTCATTAATTTATGATTTTGAATATTCATTTTTATTTATGGTTCTATTTCATATGATTCTATTTTCTGTTATTGTTGATGCAAATGTCCACAGTTTGAACCAATTGACTTTCATTAGTTTTTATTTATTTATTTATGATTTCATTCCATATAATATCTATTTAAAAAAAAGAAAAAAAATTTATATGTAGTCATTTCAAATCTTACAAATTCTTATGATATAAATCTTTTAAAATCTTATAAGTAAAAAATCTTTACTAAAAAAAATGTCATAAAATCTTATAAGTCATTACATTATTTAAATGTCTTTTAAAATCTATTAGACTTATTTATCGATAAATAGTCTTTTAAAATCTCAATTGAATACACCCCCCTAAGTCTGTGTGTTTTTGTGTCCCACGTGTGTGTATTAAATATATGTAAGAAAATATCTAGGGTGTGTGTTATAAATATCTAGAATTTTCTACACAAGTATGGTTAATTTCAAATTAACCCCTCAAGTTTAAATTAATAATATCTCATAACTATTTCCTTTAATTATTTCGATTTGACTATAAATAAAATTCTCGTATTCAGGCGCGACTCCACACGCGAAAATAAAATTCACACTATATGCTAAAATAACCCGGGATGTTACATTCACCCCCCTTATATAGGATTCGTCCTCGAATCCTAACCTGGGCATACTGAAACCACACAAGCAGAAAGACTGGTAATCAAACATCAAACAAAGACCGATATAGTCAGAACGAAACACGTGCTTACTGAACGAAACATGTTGTTCATCAAAAACTCTAAATGTAGTTAGTCGTTTTTTCATTTTCCATGATGCATCAATCCAATGACAAGTTAAACTCATGTATGAGTGTGTTTGTTAATGGTCACTCAAATATCAGAATAAATAGAAATATAACATTTAATATCTCTATATAATTCATTTAAAATAAATTTACCATCTTTGTTAATTTAAAATTTTATCATTTTGTAGTATTTCTAGGCATTTTACAGGCAGCAGGATTTAAAACATTTCGACAATAATTATTAAAAGTAAATTTTTCACCAAAACTTAAAGAAAGATGTGTCATGTAAGTAAATTTAGCAAATTCTTCTCTATTTTTAGCATTAGAATATTTAAATAAATATAAATAACTTTTGCCTATACTAGATGAAGAGTACATACTCATTTGAGTTTGTGTTGTACCAAGTCTAATTTCAGCGACATGATGTCTATCTAAGTACTTGTTCATATTGTCATAGCCGCCGGTAAATTTTTAAGATATACCACAATAGTTGCATATTGCTATTGGACCCTTTGTTTTTCCAGTTTCTACTAAATGAAAATGAATTTTGAAAATATCAGAAGACCGAGACTTAACTTCTCTTCTTTGTGTACTGACACTTTAGCTGTTCTCTTGGGTTGAGATATTGGACATGATGTTCTTAGATAAGCCTTCCATTTTTTAAAAATATTGGAGAATTGTAAAAAATAAAGAACAATTGAGAGAATTGAGAGTTTGAGACTTGAGAGAATTGAGAATGAGAGAATTGTTGGTGTCTAAAAAAAATTAAATATTGGTCTTATTTAAAGATTTTTTAGTAAATTTTGTGATGCCTAAATAACCCATAAAACTAGTCATTTTATTAATATTATTGAAGGTATTTTAGAGATTTAATATAAAAGGGTAATTTATATTTAATATAAAAAAATTTAAAAATACTGATGCAGGGAGAGCCCAACAACACCCTAAGATGTTGGGCTATGTTTGAGAGAGCCCAACAGCTCTCTCTGAAACGATTCCAACCGAAACCGTTACAGTTTCGGTTGGAACCTTGGAATATTACAGTTCGTTTGAACCGCAAGGTTCCAGTTGGAACCTCGAAACCATATGGTTCCAATGGTTCTGGTTAGGGGTGGGCAAAAAAACCGACCGAACCGAACCAAACCGCAAACCGAACCAAACCAGACCGAATTTACGGTTTTTTTTCTAACGGTTCGGTTTGCGGTTCAGATTGGCCCACCCCAAACGGTTTACGGTTCGGTTCAGATGCTAAACCGAACCACACACCTGTTAAACCGAACCTAACTGAACCGTTATAATTAAAAAATTATATATTTTTATAAAAAGATTTGCATTTTCTTTTAATTTTACTTTATGTTTTCTTTTTATTAGTATGTTAATACTTTTATTCTTAATTTTTATGTTAATATATTTTTTTGTTAATACTTTTATTCTTAAATTTATTTGTTAATAATTTTATTCTTAAATTTTTTGTTTTATGGTTTATTCTTGAAAGTAAGCTGTTGGATTTTTCTCTTAATTAGAATGATGGTAGCATCATTATTCGAGGAAATTTTTAAAAAAATATAAGAATTAATTGTGCCTCATTTTTCAATCCTTTATTGAATGCATGTGTTCTCCGGAGTCACAGCTTACACCGTAGCACTTCATACTATTTGTTCGCTAGACTAGTTTTTTTTTTTTGTCTTCACTTAAGTGGATGATTTTTTTAAATACAATAATCCGTAAACTGAACCGAACCAATCCGTAAACCGATGGTTTAAAAAATTTTCAATCTGAACCAAACCGTTATTTAATGGTTTGGTTTGAGAGGTAAAAAAATCAGACCGTAAAATATGGTTTGGTTCGGTTCTTAGAAAAAACTGAACCAAACCGAACCGCGCCCACCCCTAGTTCTGGTTGGAACCATCTAGTTCCTCTGGTTCGGCTAAGGTGAGAACCCAAACCGGACTAAAAGGAACTGGAACCAGGCGGTTCCTTTCGATTCGGTTTCGAACCAAAATCGTGGCCAGATCTAGATACGACCTCTATGGATTTCAGCCATATTGAAGTGGATCATCATCCTCAAGACATGCTACCGGACTTATGTCCCTTCCTTCATTAAGGCCTCATGACATTGTCGCTCCGAAGGTTGCCTGAACATGCACTGTAATGACTCCATCATTATAGATGATGTATACATTGGTTCGTGATTTGCAATAAAAACATTAGATATCTCTGCTAATAAATAATATCGAGCCTAATCATTGGTTGTGACCCACCTTTAGTGAGGATCACGTACAGCGTGGAAAGCATTTCTAACTAGCTTTGGGGGACACTATTTTTCCTGTCAAGATAAATTTTAGGTCACTATAGACCAGGACAATGTTCATGTTACTTTTCAATTTAATGTAATTTTTTCTCATAGATTTATCATTAGCAAGTATAGAAATATTAGAGAAAAATGGCTGAAAATTTTAAAAATAAATATGCATTTCAAATTTCACTAATCTCATATTTAAATCATCACATGTATTTTAGAATAAAATTAAACACGATGCATGAACTATGTATCATGAAATGATTACTATACCACGGTAACCTAACATCCCTCAAATAAGTGTCGTCGTAGGGTAGGTCAAATATTTACATGCTAGATCGAGACAATCTCAATTGATTAATATAAATGGGGAATAACTCTTATTCAAATATGAACCAACCATAATTTGATTCGATTAAGGAATATGTTATTAATAAATTAACCATTCCATTGTGAGTGTATGACCGGCGTAAACACACACGTATAACATAAGCGCATGTATCATTCAAGTAGTATAAAAATATCGATCCCACGAGAACTTAATTCTTAATATTGTTATTAATTATTGATACTATTTATTTACAGGTATCTAATTATAGGGAGAAGGGAATTTATTGCTTTTGGTTGGTTGAATATGAATTTGCTAATTAAAATAAAAACAGACTCAAAAGAAAATACCAAGGAAAATAAAAGAAAATACTCAAAGATCTAGGGTCGTAACTCCACACAATATTATTCTAAAGATGAATTGATTCTCTTATATATGTGTAATAAATCAGTTCGCTAACCTGGAACACGAAATTATGCAAAAGCCTATGTCGATGGTCAGACGCAAATACTCAGTATAACCCAATTGAACCATATGTCTATGTCAACCAAATTACCTGGATTCATTAAGATTAAGTTCCAATTATGGCTACCCCCGCCCAACAGGTATATGTCTATCCTGTAAGAAAATCTATTAAAGGGTTATCTATCCTCAAGGAAGATCGTGGGCTATTGAATCTAAGGCTGAAACCTAAAATCTCTATGTCTAGTTCATTTTAAGTTTACCATATTAATCTTATTAGTGATCAGACAATAAGAAGTATTAAGCTTAAGACTCAATAAACAAACTAAAGAATTACCCATAAAAAGAAAATCAATTATTAATTCTGAATATTGTGTTTCATCACTTCCCTAGAATAAAATAAAATGCTGGGGTTAGAGGATTCACATTTAATATTTCTTATCTAGGAATCTCACTTATTATAATATATAAATTATTTTATGTTCTGCTTTCTCAGGAATTAATAATGTTAAACATTTAAAACCAGCCATATAGGCGATAATCCATTTAGTCCAACTACACCAGCCATATAGGTGGTAATTATCTGTCACATAAAGACCAACCATATAGACGGTAAAGTAATTTATATTTAGACCGACCATATAGGCGGTAATAAAGTCTGTCATTAATTAATCTGGTAAAAGTATAATTTATAAATTATAATTAAGTGAGATTTACCTAGATAATTATATTAAATGTTTCACATTTTACCCCAGCGGTAAATTAACTACTGAACATAAAAAAAGAAAAATAAAATAAAATAAAATTTTATTACAAAAGTAAAAGTGCATAATTGAAAATACTAAAAGTAAAATGCTTAATTTAAATTACAAAAAACTTAAACACACAAGATGCAATCCTTAAAGTCCTTACAAAACTCAAGGAAGACATGATTTGAATTCTGAAATCGAGCTGAATTTATAGGCGTCAGTAGGGGTCTGGCGTCGTGACGTCAAGCTCGCGTCGCGACGCGAAATTGTGTCGACGTGGCAGCTTCTGGTTCGTCGCTTCAGATTCTGGATAAGGTGATAATGTGACACGTGGCAAGGTGGTTGGGAGCTCAATTATTGCGACATGTGGCGGCTCGTGATTGGCTGATGAAGATTCTTATCCGCCACGTGTCAATTTCGGATAAGTGAGTCAATAATTGATGCCGACGTGGCGACACGTGGCGATTGTGACAGTCAGCACCATAGAATTGCGACACGTGGCACGCTGTGATTGGTTGATGATGACGTGGCGATGATGTGGCACTTTGACTCGTCAACCGGTGATGTGGATGATGACATGGCTGACATGTGGAGTGACACGTGGCAACATGTGGCGATGGCGACTGTCAGCACCGTAGGATGATGACACGTGTCACGGCGTACGTTAGCAGATCGGTTGTGATGGTGACACGTGGCACGACGCACGTTAGCAAAGTCAAACTTTTCTCAAATTCTGACTTGTGGACCCGGTGCACGTTAGCACTGTTTGGCGCATGTTAGGCGTCGCGACGCCAAAGGCTTGCCCGTCGCGATGCAGACAAATTACAAAAATACCATTTTCGTCATTTTTTCACTGTTTTGGCCCAAATCACCTCCAGAGAGTCCTGAAACTTTATTTATCTGCAAAATAACACAAAACACATCAAAATATTCACAAAACTCAAGAAACTATACAAAATATTAGGTTAAATGAGTGAGAAATAATGATATAATCCACTCATCACACCCCCAAACCTAACATTTTGCTAGTCCTCGAGCAAAACATAGAATAAAATAACATAAACATCTTTAAAATAAAATTAACTAAGCCACTTTCGTAGGGATCACGGTTGCATTTAGCGTATGCAACAAGCCTTGCCTTTAAACCCCTAGGTGACCCTAGTGGACGAGTTGTAGTCTCGTGAGGGTTTACAGTAATGATACCCACAAATATTTTACAAAAGTAAAAAGAAAGTAAAACTAATGCACACAAAAGCAAAAAGACAAGCGAAAAGAGAAAATAGGTTAGTGACTAATCAGATGAAACTTCTACTCCAAGTTATTAATTGTTTTGTTTCTTTCTAAATTACTGAATAAGTAAATTCTCCGATTATTTTTACCATTCTCGATATACACATCCAACAAAATATTAAACAACTCATTTTTGTCCACAACAGTCATAAATGCAGTTGATAAGAGAGTAATATTTTTGTCATAAAGTTTTATCAGAATTCATACCTTTTTGTAGCAATGGAATAATTTTTCTAATTTTTCTGATTTTTTTCTTTGATTTTTGATTTTTTTTATTTATATACAATATCTTCCATCTATGTAGCGAGCTTTTGGTTGGTGGCTCCCAAATCAGTTGGCATTAGGGCACCAAGTGTTAAGACACCCCTATAGACTTAATTACTCAGACTTCAGATATATATATTTTTGCAGCATCTTTGATCCATTTAGCGAGTTTTGGGCCAGTGACTCCCAAACCAGTTGTCTTTAGGGCACTAGGTGTTAAAACACCCTTACAGACTTAATAACTCGGATCTCAAATGTTTTTTGTTTTTTTGTTTTTACTCCATCACTTTTTTGAGATGCTTCCTCCAATTAAACTAGAGCACTGAATATTACAAACTTTTCAATTTTAGCTCATGTCTGTATGTTACAATGCATGTTGATAATATCTGCTAACAGAGCATATGAAGATCCATTTTAGTCAGTTTTATGGAGAATTTACAAATTAAATAAATTAAAATGAAATAAACAAAAATTAATTTGGTTCCGAAAAAAATGGTTTGAGATACGTCTCAGGAGTGAAAACTTCTTACTCAGCTATCTCTTACCAATTTCACCTTTTTAGTCAAAATAAAAACACAAAAACGCAAAATATTTTGGTAATTTCTGAAAAAATTTCAATTTTTTTTGTATTTTTCAAAAATTTTGGACTAAAAATAAAAACAACACACAGACTAAAAAAAAGATACTGATCAACTAATTTCCTCCCCCAAACCTAATTGAGACATTGTCCCCAATGTCTTAAACAGTAGAAGAAGAGTTTAGAAGATATTACCTGGTCAGCTGAAATTTTACAAGAAAAATTACCGATTCAGATCTATGTCCAATTTACGCTTCTTACCACGATCGCTATCTGACCAGCTCAACTTGGAAAGAATGGGGTCAATTTTTGGTTCAAAGGCAAGGATTTGGTCAATTAATTCTTCGGCCTTTGTTGCAGTCAGGAAAATATCATGTACTGATTTTGTGACGAACTCATGTCTTTTGGCTTCCACAAGAAATACAAACAGAAAATCGAAAAAATATTCAATGTTGAGTAATCCAATAGGCTTCCGATGAATGTTCAAGTGCGCCCATGATGCCACCGTGAATATTTCTTCAAATGTTCCGAGCCCACCTGGTAAAGCAATAAACGCATCAGCAGTATTAACCATTTCAAGGAATTGTTCGGACATCCCCGAGACAATGCGTTCATCTCCATTTGATTTTTTCGATTATGTGTTCGTCCGCCAAAGTTTTT
Organism: Zanthoxylum bungeanum; assembly: GCA_019454045.1. Classification (NCBI taxonomy): domain Eukaryota; kingdom Viridiplantae; phylum Streptophyta; class Magnoliopsida; order Sapindales; family Rutaceae; genus Zanthoxylum; species Zanthoxylum bungeanum. Next base: position 82,992 of record SKCR01023601.1, read on the forward strand.
GGAATGATTCCCAAAACATGACCGCCACCTTCCTGAACTATTTTTGAAATGCCTCCCATTAATCCAAGATTGCCACCGCCATATATTAGGTGCATATTTCGTTCTGCTATTGTAACATCCCATATTATTTTAGTGAGTTGGGTGAATTTATTTTTCCGCGCGTGAGGCCGCGTTTGAACGCGAGATTAATTTTTATTACAAAAGGGAACTTCTCAATAAATTAATTAGAAGTCAATAACAATTAAACTTAAGGGGTTGAATTGAGAATTACCATAATAATAATAATAATAATAATAGTAATTCTAGATATTTCTAGATATATATATACACATGTATTAATAACAATAATAATTTTATATTATAAATAATATCCATAAACTTAGATTTTTTCATTTGATAATATATAAGCACACACACGTGGGGACACTCACCACCACTCATTTTGACACACACACGTGATAAGCAGCACACACATAGAATGCGAATACAGAAGACAGAGCATAGCCGAGAAGGAGAGAAAGAGAGATGATCAGCTCCGGCCATGGATGGCCGTGTCTCCAGCGCCGGCGAGCCTCCGATATGGTGGCAGTGAACAAAACCCAGCGAGAGAGAGAGAGAGGGGAGCAGTAGAGAACCGAGAGAGTCCAGGAGAGATATAGGAATCGTGAGGCAGAAAGAAGGAGAAGGTAAGTAGACTATGACCATAGATTCCTTGAGCTTAATTTAAGTTTGCTAAATTGGACTTAGATTGAATTATGAAACTGACAGTAACCCTAGATTATGAACGAATTTCTCAGCCCCTAATTTCAGAATTTTCATGAAACCTAGATTTTAATTTTGTTGTATTTGGTTTGATTTAGTTTGCTATGGATTTCATTTATACATTTCATGATAAATGATGTGGGTTAAACTTGAGTGATGAGAATAGACAATTTTCCCCAAATGGCAGTCGTGGCCGAATGTAGGGAGTGAGGGAAATTTTAATTCTGTTTTGATGATGGTTATATGGGCATGGTGTAAGGCATTTAAGAGTGAAGAAATTTTGATTGAAGTGATGAAAGCGTGGCAGTGTGAGGTGAAGTGGGAACCGTTTGGTTGTTGAAGGGTGTTTATTATGAGAGTGGAATTGATGTGCAAAGTGAAGGCTAGAAAAGCATGAATCAGAATATTTGGGTAAATTGATAAATGGGAAAGATTGGGTTAAATTTGACGGTTAAAGTATATTAAAGTACTTGCTAGAAGAGTATGGATAAGATCGGCATAGCCTTAGAATTAAGGGATTCGTATATTGATGTAAAAGAGTAAGTGTAACTATGTTTTAAAAAAATTAAATTTATAGTAAATATGAAATATGGAAAATTTGGATGTGTATAAATATGACATATATATATATTTATGTATATTAATTGTGAACAGTAAAACTGCTTGGGGTTGGAAGTTAAAGACATTACACCATCGGGATATTGGATCGGTAACTATAAGGGGTAAATTAGGATAACAAGATATTATATTTAAGCCTGAAATGTGGGAGTTAGAATAAAAGCATACCTTATATATTGTGAAGAACTAGCTAAAAAGATTAGATTTTTGAGCATGTATGCAAGTTCTGTTACCGTATGAAGTGAGAAATTATGAGATGTCTAATTTATGATGCTTATAGTTATGAATATGTAGTGTAATGCATAAGTTAAGTATGTGGTTATAAGATTGAATAATATGCATGTAGAGCTATAATATTAAAGATAAGGGTTTCATAATTGTTAAAATATACAGCCGTGTGAGACGATAAAGTATGAACATCTTATAAGAAAGTAAGTGTATGGATAAATATGAAAATAAATTTTTATTGTTATGTGCAAGGGTGTGTGATGATAAGTTACCTTAATGTGTATATGAATAATGAGGTTTGTAGCTTTGAAGTGATTTAAACAAGTACGTGGTGTAAGTTGTCAATTAAGCATAAGTTCACATACTTTACAATGAAACAATATTATGTGCAAGACGAGATGAATAAGGTTGTGAATAAGGAGTAAATGGTACCTAAAAACATATGATAAAATGGTTAATGTATGTGAGTATGGATTATTAAGTGTAACTTTAGTAGTATGTATGTATTGAGTTTAAACGTACATGATGATAGCATTTAAGGAAATAGAATACATGTATCATGAATTATGGGAATGCGTGAACATATATGATAATATGAGATAAACATATAATAAAGTATGACGGTATTTAGTAAAAGCATAAGAAATGTATATGCATATTTGTGCATTATGATTTTCATAAATTGATTTGAAATCGAGAATGGTTTTGAAATCCAAAGTGTTTTTAAGACAAGTTTCAGATACTTTTAAAGGAAATGTATTTCAGAAAATGTTTTTACAGCTTTGAGATTTAAAAGCACGATTTTTTATGATTTTTCGGGGCATGAGGTAAAAACTCACCCCAGTATGTAACTTGAGATTCAGTTGGAATTGACGGATACTATGGAATTGACGGAGTCAGAGACATGTGCACATGTTGAGGACTGAGGGGACGCTCTCAGATCCTCCAGATGGGCTAGGAGGACGGCGAGATATCACGCCCCTAGACCCCCAGATTATGAGACAGTTGTGGCATGCTTTGGGGATGGCGGGACGTAGCGCCCCAAAGTCATGGTTTTGCACTTCTGCCTCCAGATCGGCGTACGAGGGGAAGGACGATACGTAACGCCCTCATACGTCCAGTTTTTCAGACAGAGACACAGAACTCAGAAAAAGTTTTCAGTTTTCAGTACAGATTTCAGTTTCCAGAAATACAGATTTCAGATAAAGACTTCAGTTTTTAGAAACAGTTTTCAGATGTACCGTTTTTTTTAAAAACACTTTTCAGAAAACAGTACTTCAGAATGACAGGTTCTATAAAGAGTTTCAGAAGCAGCAGTTTTTCAGAAAAGATTTTCAAAACGTATTTCATAAAAGCATAGCATGATTAAGTAGAGTATAACTCATAAGTTATGCATATATACCATATATATATTATAGAAGTCATTTGAGATGCATATATTTGGTATTTATGCATAATAGCATTAGCACACTTATATGTATAGTTGATCAATGACTGTATGAGTTATTGAGTTATATGTATTTACATAGAAGAAACCCTTTCTATGAATACTAGTGCATGATAAGTATGATTATATTCATTATGAAAATCATTTGAGATGTATATAGCTGATATTAATGCATGATAGTAAGGTTACATCTATATGGATGGATGACTGATGTTTGTATGAATTGTATGTTTACATAGGAAGCACCTCTGTGAATAATAGTGCATGGGAATATGATTGCATACTTATGTATATATGATTGATGAATGAATTTTTAAAAAGAATATTTCATAAAGTCGATTTGATGATATTTCAATAGAAATAAAAGAAAGATAATTATAATAAATGCCCAAACTAGATTAGAAAAAGTAAGTAGTAAGTAAGAAACAAGATATCAGAATAGCGCAGCAGAAGCGTAATGGAATTTGATTTGATGATTGATGATATAGAAACTTGACAAGTATATTATGAATGTATGAAAAGATTATTAGTAAACAAGATATGAAACATATAAGACCAGATTAAAAGAAATCTATAGTAAGGTTACATATTTGATTAAAATGGTTAAAAGTAGAGACTAGCTTAAGTTAATGAAGAAACAAAATTCAGAATTTATGTATGATTGCAGCTCAAGGAATGAGCATAGTTATTTACTGAGTCTTATGACTCACAACCCAACAGTGTTTGAGTTTTGCAGGTTGGTGACCTGATCGGTCAGCCACAGACACCAGAACTTGAGGAACCGGATAGCAGCGTTGCAGTCAGCCAGTCACCAGGTCTTCGGAGTATAAGAGTCGAGTTGTTTATAAGTTTAGTTTTATAAGTTTAAAGTTGTAAAAGTTTTTGTTTATACGTAATTTCGGGCACGGAGCCCTGGTTGTATTATGTCTTTGTGTCTGCATCGCATTTAGTTGGGCCCTTAGATTGCATTGATGTTGAGATGCCGGCCTGAGGCCGAGATTTTATGTTTATGTTATATATGGATGCTGGCTATAGGTCAGGTTGCATGATGTTACGAATACATCATGCCGAAATTTTTTCTAGAATCAGAGGCTTATAGAGATGGGTTTAGCCTGTCTCTGCCGGTAACATTGCTGCCAAGGGGGATGTTACAAAGATGGTATCAGAGAATAGGTTTATAGAGTGTCGGTGACTGCAGCTTCTGGCTATTCGACTATCTCAGTAAGTATATATTTGTTTAGACCATATCGGTATTCGTTTGATGTTTGGTTTCCAGTCTTTGCTTGTTATTTGTTTTAGTACACCAGAGCAGGATTCGAGGACGAATCCTATATAAGGAGGGGTGAATGTAACATCCCTTTAGTGAGTTGGGTGAATTTATTTTTCGCGCGTGAGGCCGCGTTTGAACGCGAGATTAATTTTTATTGCAAAAAGGGAACTTCTCAATAAATTAATTAGAAGTCAATAACAATTAACATTAAGGGTTTGAATTGAGAATTACCATAATAATAATAATAATAATAGTAATTCTAGATATTTCTAGATATATATATACACATGTATTAATAACAATAATAATTTTATATTATAAATAATATCCATAAACTTAGATTTTTTCATTTGATAATATATAAGCACACACACGTGGGGACACTCACCACCACTCATTTTGACACACACACGTGATAAGCAGCACACACACACAGAATACGAATACAGAAGACAGAGCATAGCCGATAAGGAGAGAAAGAGAGATGACCAGCTCCGGCCATGGCTGGCCGTGTCTCCAGCGCCGGCGAGCCTCCGATATGGTGGCAGTGAACAAAACCCAGCGAGAGAGAGAGAGAGGGAGCAGCAGAGAACCGAGAAAGTCCAGGAGAGATAGACGAATCAGGAGGCAGAAAGAAGGAGAAGGTAAGTAGACTATGACCATGGATTCCTTGAGCTTAATTTAAGTTTGCTAAATTGGACTTAGATTGAATTATGAAACTGACAGTAACCCTAGATTATGAACGAATTTCTCAGCCCCTAATTTCAGAATTTTCATGAAACCTAGATTATGAAATAGAATACATGTATCATGAAATTATGGGAATGCGTGAACATATATGATAATATGAGATAAACATATAATAAAGTATGACGGTATTTAGTAAAAGCATAAGAAATGTATATGCATATTTGTGCATTATGATTTTCATAAATTGATTTGAAATCGAGAATGGTTTTGAAATCCAAAGTGTTTTAAGACAAGTTTCAGATACTTTTAAAGGAAATGTATTTCAGAAAATGTTTTTACAGCTTGAGATTTAAAAGCACGGTTTTATGATTTTTCGGGGCATGAGGTAAAAACTCACCCCAGTATGTAACTTGAGATTCAGTTGGAATTGACGGATACTATGGAATTGACGGAGTCAGAGACATGTGCACATGTTGAGGACTGAGGGGACGCTCTCAGATCCTCCAGATGGGCTAGGAGGACGGCGAGATATCACGCCCCTAGACCCCCAGATTATGAGACAGTTGTGGCATGCTTTGGGGATGGCGGGACGTAGCGCCCCAAAGTCATGGTTTTGCACTTCTGCCTCCAGATCGGCGTACGAGGGGATGGACGATACGTAACGCCCTCATACGTCCAGTTTTTCAGACAGAGACACAGAACTCAGAAAAAGTTTTCAGTTTTCAGATACATATTTCAGTTTCCAGAAATACAGATTTCAGATAAAGACTTCAGTTTTTAGAAACAGTTTTCAGATGAACCGTTTTTTTTAAAAACACTTTTCAGAAAACAATACTTCAGAATGACAGGTTCTATAAAGAGTTTCAGAAAGCAGTTTTTCAGAAAAGATTTTCAAAACGTATTTCATAAAAGCATAGCATGATTAAGTAGAATATAACTCATAAGTTATGCATATATACCATATATATATATTATAGAAGTCATTTGAGATGCATATATTTGGTATTTATGCATAATAGCATTAGCACACTTATATGTATAGTTGATCAATGACTATATGAGTTATATGTATTTACATTGAAGAAACCCTTTCTATGAATACTAGTGCATGATAAGTATGATTATATTCATTATGAAAATCATTTGAGATGTATATAGCTGATATTAATGCATGATAGTAAGGTTACATCTATATGGATGGATGACTGATGTTTGTATGAATTGTATGTTTACATAGGATGCACCTCTGTGAATAATAGTGCATGGGAATATGATTGCATACTTATGTATATATGATTGATGAATGAATTTTTAAAAAGAATATTTCATAAAGTCGATTTGATGATATTTCAATAGAAATAAAAGAAAGATAATTATAATAAATGCCCAAACTAGATTAGGAAAAAGTAAGTAGGTAAGAAACAAGATATCAGAATAGCGCAGCAGAAGCGTAATGGAATTTGATTTGATGATTGATGATATAGAAACTTGACAAGTATATTATGAATGTATGAAAAGATTATTAGTAAACAAGATATGAAACATATAAGACCAGATTAAAAGAAATCTATAGTAAGGTTACATATTTGATTAAAATGGTTAAAAGTAGAGACTAGCTTAAGTTAATGAAGAAACAAAATTCAGAATTTATGTATGATTGCAGCTCAAGGAATGAGCATAGTTACTTACTGAGTCTTATGACTCACAACCCAACAGTGTTTGAGTTTTTCAGGTTGGTGACCTGATCGGTCAGCCACAGACACCAGAACTTGAGGAGCCGGATAGCAGCGTTGCAGTCAGCCAGTCACCAGGTATTGGGAGAATAAGAGTCGAGTTGTTTATAAGTTTAGTTGTATAAGTTTAAAGCTGTAAAAGTTTTTGTTTATACGTAATTTCGGGCACGGAGCCCTGTTTGTATTATGTCTTTGTGTCTGCATCGCATTTTAGTTGGGCCCTTAGATTGCATTGATGTTGAGATTCCGGCCTGAGGCTGAGATTTTATGTTTATGTTGTATATGAATGCTGGCTATAGGCCAGGTTGCATGATGTTATGAATACATCATGCCGAAATTTTTTCTAGAATCAGAGGCTTATGGAGATGGGTTTAGCCTGTCTCATGCCGGTAACATTGCTGCCAAGGCGGGATGTTACAACTATGACTCTCCCCAATTCCTTTGCAGCCTCAATGAACTCTGGTTTATTACCAGAGTTGGATCCACAGAAAACACAAATTCGCTTGATTCGCTGCTGTGTAGTTGCTTCCATTTTCTCTCTCTTATTTGGATGTATATCTGGATGTGTCGAAGAGAGAAATAGCGCTGAATTTATAGAACCTGAAAATGGGTGAGTAATATTAGCACTAGTACCTGGCAAATGATAATTATTCGATGAACGTTAAAATAAATCGTAAAAAGTCAAAAATTTTAGATCTTGTCGGTGAAAATAAAGGAAATAAAAACAAAAAAGCAAATCAAAGCAATTATTAAGACAACAGAATTGTGTACGCAATACGCCACTAGCTTAGTATAAATTCATAATGATGCGTCTCAAGAATTCATTCTTTACTCAGCCATCACAAATGAATTAGCTCTCTTCTTTCTGATTGCCAAACACCATTCATTATGTCTTAAAATGCTCCATTTGTTCTTTTCCATACAAAAATAACACACAAAATTAAAAACTCTACAACATGTGTACACAAAATATGAAAACAGAAATTATAACAAATTACATCGGTTGCCTCTCTGCTAGCACTAAATTTTTCATCTTCAGCCAGACGTGACTGAAATTCATATGTCAAGGAGGTTTCAGCGTCGTTTTGGATGTTCTATTAAAGACATTCCCATGTGCGTTGCTTTTGAAGGGTCTCTTCCAACGGTAAATGGGCAAAAAGAATTTTGTCACATTCAGTGCTTGTGCCACCTTTTTAACCTTTGTCTCTACAGTGGTTCCTGAAAAGAAAGAAAGAAAATCAGGAGGTCTCGTATGGTGCTTGACTTTGAATGAAAGTTCCATTCTGTCAAACTTCTGGGTGATATCTCTAAATTGTACTCCCCAAAACAGTGATGTTTCGACTGAATTCACTGGATCTTCAATAAGGTCAGACATTTGCTCCTCCATTTACTCTGCTTCTTGCTCCACATTTTCTTCACAAATGTATTTTAGGATTTCCAAATTCAATTCATCTGTCATCTGTGAAATGCATGCTCATAAGTGTCAATCTGAGGATGTAAAGATATGTCTGATTTTAGGTCTTCATCCTCTGATCTGAGTGAAATGAATGGTTCAGGTAGATCTTCTTCAAACATCAATGCAATGGACGCTCCAGAATCTTCATTTTGAGGATACATAATTTCATCCTCATTTGTTGATGCAGTTGGTACAAACAACTCAGCTTCTTCATTTCATCGGAATCTGAATAAAAGTCAAACAGAGACTTCGTTGGTTTGGGTTCCTGAACTGATACCTCTGGTTGTTGATACTGCTCAGCCTCCTCCTCTTCTAAAGTGTCATCGTGAAATGTTTGGTACTCGAAGACTTCGTCACTATCATCTAAAAATGCTCCTTGAGGTATGTAGCTATGATTTTCTGTTAATTGTCTCGTTTGTTCTGTCAGTCTCTGAATGGATGCTGATTGTCTCTGAATACTTTCAAGTTGATTATGATATGTTTCAAGCATCGTATCCAACTATTCGTCTCGTTTCTTGAACCAATCTTTGAGCATGTCAATCATCTGATCTTCTTCTGATGGTTCTGATTGTTGATGAAGATTGTAGGTAGATGGTGGATAAGATGGAAAATGTGATGGTTTTTCATACCTTGAATGATTCTGATAATTCTGCCACTCTGAAAAGTATATGCATTGATCGCTCGGGTGGATACCATCACATATCACACATCTTCCCATTTCGTTCTGTTGAGCAAATGTGGTATTGCTTGGTTCTGGCATCCAGTGATAGTAGTTGGGCTGGACAACAGGCCTCAGGAAACCGGACTGTTGCTCCCTAAATTGGGGTGTATCTTCTAGTAAAGCTCGTGATCTCTCAATCTCCCAATAATGTTCCATTTTTCAATCACCTGAAAACAAAAGAAAGAAATAAAAATTACAGATAAAAATAAAGAAAATTAGATACAAGTAAATTAGATAGCTTCAAAATTAATAACTCAAGAAAAATAAGTCCCCGGCAACGGCGCCAAAAACTTGACCGGCGTAAACACACATGTATAACGCAAGCGCACATATCGTTCAAGTAGTTTAAAAATATCGATCCCACGAGGACTTAATTCCTATTGTTGCTATTAATTATTGATACTATTTATTTACAGGTATCTAATTATAGGGAGAATGAAATTGATTACTTTTAATTGGTTGAATATGGATTTGCTAATTAAAATAAAAACAGACTCAAAAGAAAATACTAAGGAAAATAAAAGAAAAGACTCAAAGATCTAGGTTCGTAACTCCACACAATATTATTCTAAAGATGAATTGATTCTCTTATATATGTGTAATAAATCAGTTTGCTAACCTGAAACACAAAATTATGCAAAAGCCTCTGTCGATGGTCAGACGCAAATACCCAGTATAACCCAATTGAACCATATGTCTATGTCAACCAAATTACCTGGATTCATTAAGATTAAGTTCCAATTATGGCTACCCCCGCCCAACAGGTATATGTCTATCATGTAAGGAAATCTATTAAAGGGTTATCTATCCTCAAGGAAGATCGTGGGCTATTGAATCTAAGGCTGAAACCTAAAATCCCTATGTCTAGTTCATTTTAAGTTTACCACATCAATCTTATTGGTGATCAGACAACAAGAAGTATTAAGCTTAAGACTCAATAAACAAACTAAAGAATTACCCATAAAAAGAAAATCAATTATTAATTCTGAATATTGTGTTTCATCACTTCCCTAGAATAAAATAAAATGCTGGAGTTAGAGGATCCACATTTAATATTTCTTATCTAGGAATCTCACTTATTATAATATATAAATTATTTTATGTTATGATTTCTCATGAATTAATAATGTTAAACATTTAAAACCAGCCATATAGGCGGTAATCCATTTAGTCCAACTACACCGGCCATATAGGCGGTAATTATCTGCCACATAAAGACTAGCCATATAGGCGGTAAAGTAATTTATATTTAGACCGACCATATAGGCGGTAATAAAGTCTGTCATTAATTAATCTGGTTAAATTATAATTTATAAATTATAATTAAGTGAGATTTACCTAGATAATTATATTAAATGTTTCACCTTTTACCCCAGCGGTAAATTAACTACTGAACATAAAAAAAGAAAAATAAAATAAAATAAAATTTTATTACAAAAAGTAAAAGTGCATAATTGAAAATACTAAAAGTAAAAATGCTTAATTTAAATTATAAAAAACTTAAACACACAAGATGCAATTCTTAAAGTCCTTACAAAACTCAAGAAGACATGATTTGAATTCTGAAATCGAGTTGAATTTATAGGCGTCGCGACGCTAAGCTCGCGTCGCGATGTGGAATTGTGTCGATGTGGCAGCTTCTGGTTCGTCACTTCAGATTCTGGATAAGGTGATAAGGTGACACATGGCAAGGTGGTTGGGAGTTCAATTATTGCGACACATGGCGGCTCGTGATTGGCTGATGAAGATTCTTATCCGCACGTGTCAATTTCGGATAAGTGAGAATTGATGCTGACGTGGCGACACGTGGCGATTGTGACAGTCGGCACCATAGAATTGTGACACGTCGCACGCTGTGATTGGTTGATGATGACGTGGCGATGATGTGGCACTTTGACTCGGTCAACCGGTGATGTGGATGATGACATGGCTGACATGTGGAGTGACACGTGGCAACATGTGGCGATGGAAACTGTCAGCACCGTAGGATGATGACACGTGTCACGGCGCACGTTAGCAGATCAGTTGTGATGGTGACACGTGGCACGGCGCACGTTAGCAAAGTCAAACTTTTCTCATATTCTGACTTGTGGACTCGGCGCACGTAAGCACTGTTCGGCGCATGTTAGGCGTCGCGACGCCAAAGGCATGCGCGTCGTGATGCGGATAAATTACAAAAATACCCTTTTCATCCTTTTTTCACTATTTTGGCCCAAATCACCTCCAGAGAGTCCTGAAACTTTATTTATCTACAAAATAACCCAAAACACATCAAAATATTCACAAAAATCAAGAAACTATACAAAATATTAGTTTAAATGAGTGAGAAATAGTGATATAATTACCACTCATCAGTGTAGCACACAGTTTCAAAATTCTTTAACTTAACCAGTGAAATGTCATCGTAGGATATGTCAAATCACTATATATATCAATAATTTCTATCCTATCAGAATTCGACCTTGACATTTATCCATAATAGACATCATCTGTAGGGGACGAAAACAAATCCGTCTCGAGGTGCCTTTTGGATCTTACGTTATCGAACTAACAACAAAGATTACAAGATATATTATTGTATATCCCCATCTCACTCTCTAATTTAAAATTAAAGTTTCTATTACACTAGTGTCTATTAGTTTAGATTATGTACGATTAAAACATAACATAATATAAATTAGTGTAGTATTAGTGATATATTAAATTTTAACTCTTAAAATCTTATTAACTAATTCTTTATTAGTCCACAATAATACCTGACTTAATTAAACTAATTTAATCAAGTGAGTTTTAGTGACATATTCAAATTTAACTTTATAATTCTTTAGTTCACTAATATATGTTTAATATTCGAAATTTATTTTTTATGAAAATATTAATTAAATTATTTAATTATTTTATAAATGTCTATATTTTCTAACGGTACGTGGTATTGTATCCCGAGTGCAGATTATATTACCGTCCATTTGAAATCGGATATAGAATTTATTTCTGGATTTTCATCTCATATACTGATGAAATTTAAGACGTTTGAATTGTCCAATTTTTTAAATAACATAAATTTTGAATTTTAAACCTCTTAAAACAATTAAACTTTTTAATGTGTTTTTATGCATTTTATATTCTAATTTAACATCTTTAAATTTCATAAAATCAAATTTTATGATTTTAATATATATGCATGTTTTACATGTTATGACATATGAAAATGCATGAGTAGGCATCCCAAGGTATATGACATGTTATTCAAATATTTCGAAATAAAACATACATATAACTCAAATTGCATTGACCAGACTCTTATTTTTCTATACTAATCTAATTAGTACAAAAATTACCAAGGCATCTCTTGGTCTTCAGCTCTTGTTCCATGGAATGGCTTGCACAATATTACTCATTTGGGTAGTAATTTTCGTAATATATAGTTATGACGCTTCAAGTAGTCATGTACTCATTACAGACCACATTATCACTTTGGTTCGTAAGACAAGCTATTGTGTGGTCATTACCTCCACACGATGTCGTCGAACTCACCACACCTATGCTTAGTATAGCTTCCCACAACCAAAATCCTCATCTATACCAAATATTGCTCAATTATCGCTCAACTCCATACTTTATCATCAATGAAAATTGCACCATAATTTACATTAAATTTTAGTAATTACTCAAAATTACATAAATGAAAGACTTTTACAACATTCGTAAAAATTTCCTTATGACCTTACATCTCCCAAATAAATAACATAAAAATAAGAGTCGTAACATTTTACGATCAATGCAATTTACATTCATCACATGAATTAAATAAATGTAATGTGTCTACTCATTCACAACAAGCATACAATTTTGTATCTCATATAAAAACAATTAAAATTTAAATTTGAATTAAATAAGAGAGTTTATAACACTTTTCAACCTTACTCGGATACCAATTGTGAGAATTGATATACGAACTTATCGTAGAAAGGCTCACTGCGCAACGGAAATGCCCTTTGGACACGGGATCAACCTTGAAATTTTTTTTCTAATCATTCCCCTCTTAAGCCGAATCTGAATAAGATATAATTTATTTATTTTTTATTTCATGAATAGTAATAATTTTATTGTTCACGCTACAATGTTTGCGATTACTATTCACTGCTACAGTCGCTCTATAGTGCTCGCTATTACTATTCACTGCTATAGTACACAAATTATGTTCACTATGTTGAAGTTTCCATAATAGTTCTAAGTGTTTTTCCACCTCCAAAACAGCCCAAAGATAACCCCGAATCAGCTTTGAAGAAGAATGAGAAGATGATTTCGTCAACACCACTCGGCCTTATGTACTATGTCTTGTTACCAACAAATTGGACGTGTGGGCTTCACTCACAAACTTGTAATCTCTAAACTCTTTAGAGAAGATCTTGTCATATAATTTTTCCTCTTTTTTTTAACAGTTGAGAGAATATGAACAAAATGGTGATGAGGTAGTTTCAAAGAATGAAATTAGGTTATGAAAATTAAAGTAATCTTTTGCTTTTATATGCTAGGGTTTAGGTTAGGTTAATTGTAATTAAAATTACAATTTTAACTTCTAAAACCCTTGTAAAAATTTGGCCCCTTTAGAAAATCATTGGATTTTTTGTAACAAGATATATTGTTTAATGTCTTAATAAAAAAACATTAACCATCCAAAATTTAAAATATGTAACTTACATTTTTGAAATAATGTGCATTGAAATAAAATTTCAATACTAATTTAAATTTCAAAAATTTTATATTAAATTATCAAATATAATTTATTGTTTACAAATTTTAATTTTTTAAATGATTATCTTATAATTATGAAACTTTATATTAAACTTATTTAATATAATTTTCAAGTGTGACTTTAATTTTTAATCATATTAATAATTTTGGCATAATAAATTATTATGCATGTGAGTTCATAATTGGACTATCCAATTATTACATGATTTGCTATACTATATCGAGCTAGCACGAGGACCAAATGGACTCATAATTCCGAGATCCAATAATTCGGGAATATTAATTAAAACTCTTTAATTAAATATTCTGAATGATTAACTTTAGGTTATTCCACTAAAAACCTAAAGTTGCACTTTCGTCGTTGTAGATATTTTATATATGGCGAACTATATCGGTGTCCATCGATATAGTCATTAGATATAAACTAACCCTCCACAAGTATCTCGTAATTAGAGTCGGGTCATAATATATGTTATACCCCTCTAATTATTTTTATGCCTTAAGTATCATTGATTTTCTAATAAACAATTTATTCATAACTGTTATGAATATAAATCTTTCTATTTGTAATAGAAAGACTTGAGCGCTTTAACTGTTCAAATACCAAATCAACCCTTAATGAAGATACTTTTCTACTTCTTGTAAGAATGAGTGGATCTCATATTTATGTAAAATGTTCCCATCCACACACCAAACCATGCCCCCAAAATTCGAAATTATTGATCGGGAATACTACATCAATCTCACCAATGTAAATCAAAGGACATATCTTGTTATGAAGGAGTTCGTAGTACATTTAAGATTCGGATTAATCCATATATGACCATATAATGATTGATATGAATTTCTTTATCTAACAGATATTATAAGAAATTCATTTATCTCTAGGTCCAGTCCTGTATGATTACATCATATAAGGTGCCTCCATTCCCATGTCACCACATGAATGATCCCGGATCAATATCGTCATACATTTATAGAATTGATAGCAGCTATAAATAAATCACAAATAAAGTACCTGATTTGTCTGCTTTCTATGGACTATTTAGATTACTAATTTCATACTTAAATCCTCTTGTGTATGACACTTATACACTAACTCTGAGTGTACATAAGTAATCAGTGTATACAAGATGATTTATAATATGCGAATTAAATCAAAACAATTTGATAAATGAATAATGGATTGTTTATTAATTCAAAATAATTTAGTTTACATATTGCATGATGCTCTAAGGTATATATCTTAACAGCTTGCTCACGGTTCTGCATAAAAAGAAAATAAAAAATATAACAAGATAAATTCTTAGGAGTTGTGTAAAATATGATGATTAATTGACAACATATTATCATTTGAAAAAGCCAAAAGAAAAGAGTTAAAGTAGTTAATGTCTATCTATTACAACAATTCATTAAATTAATGAGGAAGGTGAAGTAAATTAGAATTGGGAATCTGTTAGTTCTAGTTTCTATGTTCGTCTATATTATTCTACCTAGAACCGGCCATTATTCTGGTTCGGAATTGAAATCGAACGGAACTGAACCGGTTGGAACCAGATTTGTTTAGTTCGATTAGGGTTCACCCTTAACCGAACCGAACAGAACCAGACGGTTCCAACGATTCGAACCGGAACCGTTGGAACCATTCGGTTCCACTAATTCCACGGTTCTAACCGAAACAGAACGGTTTCAGATGGAACCGTTCTACCTCAATGGCTAGTAGCCCCTGCGCTAAAAATTAAAACATAATAATTAATTTTTAGGGTAATTACTAAATTACCCTTGATAACATTAATAAAGCGGGTAGTTTTATGGAAATTTTAGGCCTCACAAAAAATCCAAAAATATTTAAAAAGGGGTCATTCTTCATTTTTTCAACACATCAATTCTCAATTCTCTCAATTTCTACAATTCTCTCATTCTCAATTTTCTCATCTTCGATTTCTCATTCTCAATTAATTCTCTCATTATTCAATATTTATAAAAAAAATGGCAAGCTCATCTGAGAACACCATGTCCAGTGTGCCAACCCAAGAGAGCGGTCAAAGTATTAGTACACGGAAAAGAAAAGTTAAGGCTCGATCCTCTGATATTTTCAAAATTCATTTTCATTTAGTCGAGACTGAAAATGAAGGTCCAATAACAATATGCAACTATTGTGGTGTATCTTACAAATTTACTGGCGGCTATGACAATATGAACAAGTACTTGGATAGACATCATGTCGCTAAAATTGGACTTGATACAACGCAAACTCAAATGGGCAAGTATGTATCATCTAGTAGAGGTATGAGTTCTTTAGATTTATTTAAATATTCTGATGCTAAAAATAGAGAAGAATTTACTAAATATACTTATATGACATATCTTTCTTTAAGTTTTGGTGTAAATTACTTTTACTAATTACGTTTGAAATTCTTTGAATCCTGTTGCTTGTAGAATGACTAGAAATACAACAAAACGTCAAATTTTTAAATTATACAAAGATGGTAAAATTATTTTAAATGAAATATTTAAAGATATTAAAGGTCGTCTTTCTATTTGTTCTGATATTTGGAGTGACCGTTGCTTTATCTTATTGCCACAGTTTTTGATCCTAGATTTAAAATAAAAGGTTCGAATAGCGGCTTACTAGCTTACTATACATATTTAGGAATAGCTGATGAAATTAATATCACAAGAATAATAAATGAAATAAAAATTTATTTAATAGATTTATTTAATGATTATGTTAGTAGATATAACTTGCAATCATTAGGACAATCTAGTAGCGAACCCATGGTATATTCAAGACTTAGCGTAGGTGATAATTGGTTACTACAATAAAATAAAAAATATAGGGATAACACGACTAATAACCCTGAATTAGATAATTATTTATCTACCAATTTCGAGTTTCCTACTGAAAGTTTTGTGCGTAAAAATTTTCAAGTACTTGAGTGATGGAATCGACATCAAAATGTCTATCCTGTTTTATCAATCATTGCTAAAGAGGTGCTGCCAACACATGTTTCCACCGTTGCGGTTCAACAAGCCTTCAGCTTAGGAGATAATATTTTGGAAGCGAGACAATCTTCATTACATCGAAGCACTTTAGAAGCAACAACATGTGTGGATGATTGGACCCGAGCTGATCTGAGGCAACAAGAAGATGCCCACAATGACTTTGAAGACTTGTTCGACAATACATCTGCAAGTGCAAGTGGAACGAGAGCTGAAAGATCAATAGGAACTGATAATGATTATGATTGATGAGTAAATAATCATAAATTATAATGGGGAACTATCTTAAAAATATAATGGAACTACGTGAGCTTTGATTCATCTCACCCCTGAAGGATACGTAAGCAACTTAAGTTTTTAAAACTTTAAGTTCAAGCTCTTTAATTTTATTTTTAATCTAATATAATCTAAATTCAAATTCATAATTTTAATTCAATTTTTTAATCTTATTTTTATTTTTTAAAATCATTATTTATATACGCTGAATTTTGCCTTCGGCCTACAATCGAGAATTTTTATGATGGGGCACCAACAGTCCAGTAAAACAAAGGCAAAGAGAGCGTAGAGTAACTACCAACCGATGTGTTGGATGCCGTAGGCATCCCGATGCTCAAGTCAGTGACGAAGACGAGCGAAAAAAGAAGGAAGAACAAGGTTTATGGTTACCTTGATCTTCGTAGTTTGTCGTGAGGGCAGTGGCCTGTATTTAGAGGATGATGTATGATTTGAGAACTCGAATGTGAGAGCCAAAACTTGAATGAATCTTCCATTTGGACCCACTCTCCTTTTATAGGCCGTGAGGTAGCCTTTTAATCAGATTCGAATTCCTTGGAAGAGTCGTACTCCAAGTCTATTTAGGAAAAGGTAGTTGAATCAGGGTTGAATTAAGAGTGTCTAGATATTCGGGATTAGGTATAGTCTCCATAGTAGTTGGATTAGACTACCGTGTTTGTAGGTAATTCATCATAATCCAAAGACTTAGTTTCCTTACTAAGAAGGAATTTAGGGCGTAGACGGGCCCGATTTATCGAAAGGGCCATCAACCAATATGATTAGGACCTTACTGAATCCCTTATAAGTCACATGGGCTCTTGAAATCCTTTAGGTCGTATGGGCTTCCTCCTTTGAGATGCATGAGCTCATGGCCCATGTGGAGAAATCACATGCATAGACTGAAGACTGTTAGTAGCCTTGTGCTATTTAGGCTTCATTTAATGTGTGGGCGTGAGACCTAAGGACATTTGGGTCCTTGGCCTAAATTTGGCCCGTATAGTTTGTCTCATACTCTCTAAGTCAATGAGTCATTGGCTCGGAGAGTATTCCACGAGCATGTCGTATGAAATCACCATATCATTTGGATTATCGGTACTTCTTTATACCAAATTGAAGTCATACTACATTGACTGGACCAAATGGGAGTTCAATAGTTGTCTTAGTCGACTGGGCCAGATCGTGGTCCAAGGGGTCCTCTGAACCGGTGAAGGTTTTTAGTGAATGCCTCGTTGACTAGACCAAATGGAGGTTTAGGATATTCTCCAATCGATTGGTCTTGAAGAAGGTCTAGGGGAATCTTTCATGTCAACTGGTCCAAATGAAGTCCAAGTCTTCAACCAGACTCGACAAGAGTCACAGGAAATATTCTTGTCGACTAAACTAGATGAAGGTATAGGATAATCTCCAACCGACTGGACCTGAAGAAGGTCTAGGGGTGTCTTCCATGTCGACTGGACTAGATGAAGGTCCAGGTCTTCAACCAGACTTGACAATAGTCACGGGGAATGTTCCCATCAACTAGACCAGATGAAGGTCCAGGATAATCTCTAGCCGACTAGACCTGAAGAAGGTCCAGGAGAGTTTTCTCTGTCATCTGGATCAGATGAAGGTCCAGGTCTTCAGCTTGACTCGACAAGAGTCACAGGGAATGTTCCTGTCGACTGGACCGGATGAAGGTCTAGGATAATCTCCAACCAACTAGACTTGAAGAAGGTCCAATGGAGTCTTCTATATCGTCTGGACCGGATGAAGGTCCAAGTCTTCAAATTGACTCGACAAGGGTCATGAGGAATTTTCCCATCGACTGGACCAGATGAAGGTCCAGGATAATCTCCAGTCGACTAGACCTGAAGAAGGTCCAGGTGAGTCTTCTATGTCGTCTGGACTAGATGAATGTCCAGGATAATCTCCAGCCGACTAGACCTGAAGAATGTACATGGGAGTTGTCTATGTCGTCTGGATAAGATGAAGGTCAACGTCGTATGACATTGCTGGTGAGTTTGAAATCGTAAATATGGTTAGTGATAAGGATAAAACACTTTCACCTGTCGTTTGACGACTAGGTCGGCTAAACTGATTGATGGAATCTGGGAGTTTGCCAATGCTATCGTCACGCTATATTGTTTTGAGCATTCACGATAGTCTCTAGAAAGCTTTTGGACCGAAAGAAAGCTCTGAAGTCACTGAAATCCTTTTCGGGATGACTGAGAGTAGCGATAGTAATCTCATGCAGTTTGGAGAAGATGTCACAGAAAGATTGTGCCTCTAGATCGCCTGGGATCATTTGGAGTCATATAGTATGTCTTTACGTCGACTGGGGAAAATAGACTACCCTCGTGTTGTATGGGCCAAACAGGTACCTCTCCTATTCGTTTGGAGAACACGACCGTCTCTGAACTTAGTTCCAAGTGCGGGAGGTCATGGTTGTATCTCTGAAGTGTGGATTATCCCTAGGCGATAATAGGGTTCGCCCCAATTGTTCCTCATGTTGAACTCAGTTTGGCTCCGTGAGACGGGCCATAAAGTATTGAGGGCCATGTCTGCTCACTATTGTAGCCCTAACGAGTATTTCGAGGTAGTATTAGACGGGAAAAGAGGCGTCAGATGGAGAAGAGGCATAAGTGGGGTTTTGGAGGCTCATTTGACTCCATTCTCAAAACCCTCTCGTTTTTGTAAGTTGGAAGAGCTCTCCCGATCTTCAAGGTATTCCTCGCTCTCTCGCTTTTGTTCTTTATTTATCCATCCTGTTCATGGGGTAGATTCATTCTATTCTTGAATTTTTAGGCAATTTGATCCACATGGTTGGGTAGTCTAAGAAGAATCTTGTTTGCGAAATTAGGGTTGGTTGATCCATAATACGTAGAGACATTGAGGAATTCAGTTGTTTGTAGGCTTGAATCTCAATATAGTCGTTTGAGCTTATGTAGAGTGAAATTTCAATGAGTTATAGCGTACCTCACTGGAGATGTATGTCGATTCTCCCCTTAGGGCTAGTTCACTTGTATTGTCAGCTGAGAGTGGGATCGAAATTGAGGCATCGAGTGGGAGTCCTCAAGACGATAGGACTTCGCCCCTCTTAGGATTGTACCACCATTCTGGGAGTCAAGTGGGGTTCCCAGCACCAGTTGGCCAACTAACATTTTGACTCGAAACCCAGCGAGTCGAGTGACCGAACATGCTATGAGGAAAATGAAAATGAAATATAGATTTCCTACATCAATAGAGGTCAGGCTAGCCGCATCGGACGAGAGGATAGACTATAGGTGCCTGATTGGGTTAGATTCTATGAGCGCCCATTTTCCGATGGACTAAGGTTCCCCATACCCATATTGGTGTGGGAGGTACTGGACCACTATGAGCTAGCCTCGTCCCAATTGATGCCCAATATTTGGAGAGTATTGATGTCGGTCGAGTGCTTGGCGTATGAACTCGGGATAAGGTTCAGAGTTAAATTTCTACATTACACGTACTACTTGAAGGAACACGTGACTCAGAAAGAGATGTACCATCGATTCCATCGACAAAAAAAGGAACACTTAATGATGAGACTAAAGACAAACGACCGGTGAGACTGGCAGAAATTCTATTTTTTATGAGGGGAGAGAGTGTATTCGGTTCGGCCGAGGCCGGTCGAATACCCCGAGTACTGGAACATGTCGAGTGAGTGCCTTAACACTTTTATTGTATTCTCTTAATAATTTTGAGTTGACTGATGTTCATATCCATTGTGACTTTCAGGCTCATCACGCAACCGTTCATTCGACGTTACCCCATGTGTCGTTGTGAACACCTGATACTTACTGAGTCTACATGCTCCAGAAAAGAATTGGAGATTTTTCTTAGAGGAAAAGAAGTTGAGGCTGACCCCACTGTGAAAATAAATGTTTGATATGGAAAGTACCTATTTGGCATTGACTAAACTTATTTTGGCTGTAGTAGTGGGCACATGGGCGTGTCGACTCGTGTACAAAGAACTTAGTTTTTTTAAGCCACTAACGCTTGAGGAGATTTTTTGCGTAGCAGAAATCATGGCTGGTCATTTCGAGCTCCCGACAATGGACGAGATGATAACTAAGATGAAAATTAAGAAGGCCAATGATAAGGAGGTTGAGATAGTGCCCAAGCCTCTATTGCCGAAGGGGAGTGCCCCTGCTAACCCTCCATCTGAAGCAGTGGTGAAAGCACCGACTAGGCTGGTCAATCATCAAAGAAGAGGAAGCCTTTGATAGATCCGGAGGAAGATATCGAGAACGTAATCATTAAGATCCATCAGGGTACGACAGTCATGTCAGACCCCTTTAATTTATCCGATTTCGTGAAGGGGCAACTACTCGAGGAGGACGAATGTCGGTTGGCAGCCTTAAGACCTCTGGAGGTGTCAAGAAGGGTTATAGCCCGTTCTTAAGAGGTAATATTCGAATCATGAGGTTTTAATTCCTGTCGTGCGGTATTCCCTTTACTAACCTCATTCACCTTCCCTTAGACTCTGGAGTGCGCCCTCTACTAGTAGAAGTATGCGGAAGCTAGTCAGAGAAGGGTGATGGATATGGAGAAGTCAAACATGGCCTTGAGGAATGAGCTAGCAGAGGCCAAGACAACGACATAGACTATGAAGAATAGGATAAATAAGGCTGAGGGTGAAGCTAGAGAGGCTAAGGCGACCTTAAATCTTGAGAGGGATATAATGTCGACCGAGGTAGAGGCTTAGAAGAACAGTCTGGCTGCCCTCGAAAGTGAGAAGGCTGAACTAGTCGATCAATTGGAAAGGATCACCTTTGAAGCAATGGTTAAAGAAATGAATAGCCTGATGAATCAATTTTTGGCAGGAGAGCACAGCGGTTGGAACTCGAAGAAGTGGATCAGGCTGAATGAGAAAATGGAAGCCGACCTTTCCCTTTCGTCGGAGGATGAGGATGTTGAGGGTGGAGAGGAAATTGCTCCGAAAGGTGAAAATGGTGGCGAATTCGAAGGGAATGAGGTTGAAAGGAAGTCTACTAGGGTGGAAGAGGTTCTTAAAGATGTTATAGATGAGGTCATGGAGATTGGGGGATGTGATATTTAAGGATTCAATTGAACCGGGGGTCGATGGCACTGAGGGCGTCCCAACCATTAATGATAAAGACATTTCTATTGGCGAGGTTTCTGCTGTTGATGTCGAGGACTGATAGTATTTTTTTTATTTAATATGTTCTTGTAATTACACAGATTTGTAACTAAGTGATGACCTCCATGAAAAACCCATTTTGGGAATGATTAATATAATTTTTATTTTATTCTTTTTTCACCCTCTATACTTTTTACTTGGTGAATGAAATGTGATATACTTAACTTAGATTCAGATTAAAATGAGTTCTTACTGCTTAGTCTCGATGATAACTAGAGTTGGTTTTATGATTTTCGTGTTAACGTAATGTCAGACGGTAGTCAAATTCTGAAGTATTAGATCGTGTCATCGACTCAAGACTTGGGCCAAGACTAAAGTTAAGTCTCAGAATGAGGACTAGTTGCCTTGAGTCTTGGTTGATTAAATGTCATGTGAGACGCCGAATTAGTAATAACCTTAATTTATTAAGGGGGTTGTCCTCAAGTCTCGAGTCATGAAGCAAAAAATTCTAAGTAAAAAAAAACAATAAGGTAGTCTCTATGTCCCATAGTCAGAAAGTAGTCACTTGTCGAGTGGCTAGTCTATGACTCTTAGTCCGTTAGGTCAACCTGTAGAATCGCTTGAGATGCACAACGTTCCAGCTATTTTGGATGGGCTTTCCAGATGTTGTCCTCAACTTGTATGCTCATTGCCCAATGACCTTTGTGATGACATATGGGCCTTCCCATGTGGGTCTGAGCTTCCCATCTCTAATTTCTTTGGTGCTTTGAAAGACGTTTCATATGACCCATTCTCCTTATTTGAAAGTTCGAAACCTGAAATTCTTGCGAAGTGTTTGGCCATCCTTTACCGATGGGCGGAAAGTCGTATCAAGGCATGTTCTCTTAACTCGTCAATGGTGTCGAGGCCATAGCTCATGAGCTGTCTGTTGGACTTTTCTTTGAGCCACTGATAGCTTGAGGATGAGACGCTTCCTTCGACACAAATGGCTGCTTCGGCCATAAATGCTAGTGAGAATGGTGTCTCGTCAGTCGACGAGCAAACTATTGTTCGGTGAAACTAACACTATCAGGAGTTTGTCAGCCCATGCTCATTTAGCTTTCTCCAGTCATTTCTTCAGTGTGCTGATAATAGTTTTGTTGGAAGACTCGACTTGACTATTAGCTTGTGGGAAGCATGGTGTCAAAAAACTGAGCTTGATCCCCTAATTTCTACAGAAGTCTTCAAAGCGATAACTAATGAATTGTGTACCATTATCGATCACTATATCTCTGGGTAGCCCGAATCGATAAATGATGTTTTTCCAAATGAAGGTTTGGACTTCACAGTCTCGTATCTTGGCGAAGGCTTCTGCTTCAATCCACTTGGAGTATTAGTATGTGAGTACGAGCATGTAGACTCGCTGACCCGGAGTCGCTGGAAGTTTGCCGATGATGTCCATGCCCCATTCATGAATGATCAAAGTGACTGAATGAGGTTGTAATTACACTGATTTGTAACTAAGTGATGACCTCCATGAAAAACCCATTTTGGGAATGATTAATATAATTTTTTTTTATTCTTTTTTCGCTCTCTATACTTTTTACTTGGTGAATGAAATGTGATATACTTAACTTATATTCGGATTGAAAGGAGTTCTTACTGCTTAGTCTCGATGATAACTTGAGTTGGTTTTACTATTTTCGTGTTAACATAATGTCAGACGGTAGTCAAATTCTGAAGTATTAGATCGTGTCATCGACTCAAGACTTGGGCTAAGACTAAAGCTAAGTCTCAGAATGAGGACTAGTTGCCTTGAGTCTTGGTTGATTAAATGTCATGTGAGACGCCGAATTTGTAATAACCTTAATTTATTAAGGGGGGTTGTCCTCAAGTCTCGAGTCATGAAGCAAAAAATTCTAAGTAAAAAAAAAACTATAAGGTAGTCTCTATGTCCCATAGTCAGAAAGTAGTCACTTGTCGAGTGGCTAGTCTATGACTCTTAGTCCGTTAGGTCTACCTGTAGAATCGCTTGAGATGCACAACGTTCCAGCTGTTTTGGATAGGCTTTCCAGATGTTGTCCTCAACTTGTATGCTCATTTCCCAATGACATTTGTGATGACATATGGGCCTTCCCATGTGGGTCTGAGCATCCCATCTCTAATTTCTTTGGTGCTTTGAAAGACGTTGCATATGACCCATTCTCCTTCTTTGAAAGTTCGAAACCTGACATTCTTGCGAAGTGTTTGGCCATCCTTTACCGATGGGCGGAAAGTCGTATCAAGGCATGTTCTCTTAACTCGTCAATGGTGTCGAGGCCATGGCTCATGAGCTGTCTGTTGGACTTTTCTTTGAGCCACTGGTAGCTTGAGGATGAGACGCTTCCTTCGACATAAATGGCTGCTTCGGCCATAAATGCTAGTGAGAATGGTGTCTCGTCAGTCGATGGGCAAACTATTGTTCGGTGAAACTAACACTATCAGGAGTTTGTCGGCCCATGCTCATTTAGCTTTCTCCAGTCATTTCTTCAGTGTACTGATAATGGTTTTGTTGGAAGACTCGACTTGACTATTAGCTTGTGGGAAGCGTGGTGTCAAAAAACTGAGCTTGATCCCCTAATTTCTACAGAAGTCTTCAAAGCGATAACTAATGAATTGTGTACCATTATCGATCACTATCTCTCTGGGTAGCCCGAATCGATAAATGATGTTTTTCCAAATGAAGGTTTGGACTTCACAGTCTCGTATCTTGGCGAAGGCTTCTGCATCAATCCACTTGGAGTATTAGTATGTGAGTACGAGCATGTAAACTCGTTGACCCGGAGTCGCTGGAAGTTTGCCGACGATGTCCATGCCCCATTCATGAATGGTCAAGGTGACTGAAAGAGGTTGTAATTACACTGATTTGTAACTAAGTGATGACCTCCATGAAAAACCCATTTTGGGAATGATTAAAATAATTTTTATTTTATTCTTTTTTCGCCCTCTATACTTTTTACATGGTGAATGAAATGTGATATACTTAACTTATATTCGGATTGAAAGGAGTTCTTACTGCTTAGTCTCGATGGTAACTTGAGTTGGTTTTACTATTTTCGTGTTAACGTAATGTCAGACGGTAGTCAAATTCTGAAGTATTAGATCGTGTCATCGACTCAAGACTTGGGCTAAGACTAAAGCTAAGTCTCAGAATGAGGACTAGTTGCCTTGAGTCTTGGTTGATTAAGTTTCATGTGAGACGACGAATTTGTAATAACCTTAATTTATTAAGGGGGGTTGTCCTCAAGTCTCGAGTCATGAAGCAAAAAATTCTAACTAAAAAAAAAATAAGGTAGTGTCTATGTCTCCTAGTCAGAAAGTAGTCACTTTTCGAGTGGCTAGTCTATGACTCTTAGTCCATTAGGTCTACCTGTAGAATCACTTGAGATGCATAACGTTCCAGCTGTTTTGGATGGGCTTTCCAGATGTTGTCCTCAACTTGTATGCGCATTGCCAATGGCCTTTGTGATGACATATGGGCCTTCCCATGTGGGTCTGAGCTTCCCATCTCTAATTTCTTTGGTGCTTTAAAAGACCTTGCATATGACCCATTCTCCTTCTTTGAAAGTTCGAAACCTGACATTCTTGCGAAGTGTTTGGCCATCCTTTACCGATGGGAGGAAAGTCGTATCAAGGCATGTTCCCTTAACTCGTCAATGGTGTCGAGGCCATGGCTCATGAGCTGTCTGTTGGACTTTTCTTTGAGCCACTGGTAGCTTAAGGATAAGACGCTTCCTTCGACACAAATGGCTGCTTCGGCCCTAAATGCTAGTGAGAATGGTGTCTCGTCAGTCGACAAGCAAACTATTGTTCGGTGAAACTATAACACTATCAGAAGTTTGACGGCCCATGCTCATTTAGCTTTCTCCAGTCATTTCTTCAGTGTGCTGATAATGGTTTTATTGGAAGACTTGACTAAACGATTAGCTTGGGGGAAGCGTGGTGTCAAAAAACTGAGCTTGATCCCCTAATTTCTACAGAAGTCTTCAAAGCGATAACTAATGAATTGTGTACCATTATCGATCACCATCTCTCTTGGTAGCCCGAATCGATAAATGATGTCTTTCCAAACAAAGGTTTGGACTTCACAGTCTCGTATCTTGGCGAAGGCTTATGCTTCAATCCACTTAGAGTAGTAGTATGTGAGTACGAGCATGTAGACTCGTTGACCCGGAGTCGCTGGAAATTTGCCGACGATGTCCATGCCCCATTCATGAATGGTCAAGGTGACTGAATGAGGTTGTAATTACACTGATTTGTAAATAAGTGATGACCTCCATGAAAAACCCATTTTGGGAATGATTAATATAATTTTTTTTTATTCTTTTTTCGCTCTCTATACTTTTAACTTGGTGAATGAAATGTGATATACTTAACTTATATTCAGATTGAAATGAGTTCATACTGCTTAGTGTCGATGTTAACTTGAGTTGGTTTTACGATTTTCGTGTTAACGTAATGTCAGACGGTAGTCAAATTCTGAAGTATTAGATCGTGTCATCGACTCAAGACTTGGGCTAAGACTAAAGCTAAGTCTCGGAATGAGGACTAGTTGCCTTGAGTCTTGGTTGCTTAAATGTCATGTGAGACGCCGAATTTGTAATAACCTTAATTTATTAAGGGGGGTTGTCCTCAAGTCTCGAGTCATAAAGCAAAAAATTCTAAGAAAAAAAAATACAATAAGGTAGTCTCTATGTCCCATAATCAGAAAGTAGTCACTTGTCGAGTGGCTAGTCTATGACTCTTAGTCCGTTAGGTCTACCTGTAGAATCGCTTGAGATGCACAACGTTCCAGCTGTTTTGGATGGGCTTTCCAGATGTTGTCCTCAACTTATATGCTCATTGCCCAATGACCTTTGTGATGACATATGGTCCTTCCCATGTGGGTCTGAGCTTCCCATCTCTAATTTATTTGGTGCTTTGAAAGAGCTTTCATATGACCCATTCTCCTTCTTTGAAAGTTCGAAACCTGACATTCTTGCGAAGTGTTTGGCCATCCTTTACCGATGGGCGGAAAGTCGTATCAAGGCATGTTCCCTTAACTCGTCAATGGTGTCGAGGCCATGGCTCATGAGCTGTCTGTTGGAATTTTCTTTGAGCCACTGGTAGCTTGAGGATGAGACGCTTCCTTCGACATAAATGGCTGCTTCGGCCCTAAATGCTAGTGGGAATTGTGTCTCGTCAGTCGAAGAGCAAACTATTATTCGGTGAAACTATAACACTATCAGGATTTTGTCGGCCCATGCTCATTTAGCTTTCTCCAGTCATTTCTTCAGTGTGCTGATAATGGTTTTGTTGGAAGACTCGACTTGACTATTAGCTTGTGGGAAGCATGGTGTCAAAAAACTGAGCTTGATCCCCTAATTTCTACAGAAGTCTTCAAAGCGATAACTAATGAATTGTGTACCATTATCGATCACTATCTCTCTGGTTAGCCGGAATCGATAAATGATGTTTTTCCAAACGAAGGTTTGGACTTCACAGTCTCGTATCTTGGTGAAGGCTTCTGCTTCAATCCACTTGGAGCAGTAGTATGTGAGTACGAGCATGTAGAATCATTGACCCGGAGTCGCTGGAAGTTTGCCGACGATGTCCATGCCCCATTCATGAATGGTCAAGGTGACAGAATGAGGTTGAGTCTTTCCGGTGACAAGTGTGAGATTGGGGTAAACCTTTGACATTTATCACATCGACGGGCGATGTTTGCCACATCGACTCACATGGTAGGCCAATAATACCCTGATATGTTGGCTCGACATGCCAAACTTATTCCCTCTAAGTGGTTCCCACATTCACCTTCATGCAACTCTGCCAACACATGTTGGGCTTCCTCCGCAGTTACGCACTTGAGGTAGGGCCCAAAATATGATCTCTCCAGAATTTGATCCTCATACAAAGTGAACCTCTTAGCTTGGCGTTGAACTTTCTGAGCTTTGGCTTAGTCATGTGGGAGTGTGTATTCCTTTAAATATTTCACCAACTGAGTCTTCCAACCGTCGGTTGGATCGGCCGAGTCGATGTCTTTGGTTTCTTTCTTCCAGATGGCTGACCATTATAAGTATACGATCGGAATGGATTGGGGCTTGTCCCCTTGCATTGTCGAACCAAAAGTGGATAGGGCGTTCGCATGAGAGTTTTCACCTCTAGGAACCTGTGTTATTACGAGTTCCTCATATATCGCCTGAAACTCTTTCACCTTTTGCAAGTAGGAAGCCATATGTGAATCCCTTGCTTGATATGACCCTTGGAGCTGGTTGACGATGAGTTGAGAATCTGACTTAACCTCAATATTCTTGACTATGAGTTTCTTAGCCAATGTTAATCCAGGGATCAATGTTTCGTACTCGGCTTCGTTGTTGGTGACTTTGAAACCATACTTGAAAACTTGTTGTAACATATCTCCTTCAAGCGTGGTGAGTACAAGTCCAATCCGCATCATCGCTTGTTGGTCGACCCATCAACATCGAGTTTCCAAGTTTCCATTGGTTGGAGACACTAGACTTCTATGTTGGCTTGGGCTTGTAAGTTAGGGGAAAAGTCAGCCACGAAGTCTACTATTGCTTGAGACTTGATCGCGGTTCGAGGCTGGTTAGTTAATCATGTTCCCATAGCTCCACTGCCCACTTAAATAGCCTCTCAAAGAGTTCAGGTTTGTGCATTATGTTTCTCATAGGATAGGTGGTGTAGACTGTGATTAGATGCCCTTGAAAGTAAGGGCGTAGTTTCTGGGACGCTGTTATCAAGGCCAACACCAACTTTTCCATCTGAGTGTAGCGAGTCTCTGCTTTACGTAAGGCTTTACTCACATAGTAGACTGAAAGTTGAGTCGCATCTTCTTCTCGCATTAGGACTGCGCTGATTACTTATTCAAATACCCCCAAATAGACGTAAAGTCTCTCTTTGTCGACTGGCTTAGAGAGAAGTGGTGGAGTGGTTAAGTACTTCTTTAGTCCTCTTAAAGCTTCTTCGCATGGTGGGGTCCATTCAAAGTCTTTTTCTTTCTTGAGGGCGGAGAAAAGCAAGAAATATTTGTCTGTGGACTTGGAGATGAACACATCAAGGCCGCTGCTCTCCTTCCAAGTCGCATGACATCTTTTGGGCTTGTGGGAGAGGGGATATCGAGAATGGACTTGATCTGATCTGGGTTGGATTCTATTCCTCACTAAGTGACCATGTAGCCTAGGAACTTTCCAGATGTGACACCAAAAACGTACTTGGTAGGATTCAACTTCATGCCATACTTCCTTATTATATCAAATGTCTTCCCCAAGTTCTCTAGGTGCTGCTCGACTTTCAATGACTTCACCAACATGTCATCGATATACACTTCCATTGTTTTCCCTATCTGTTGGGAAAATATCTTATTGACGAGGCGCTGATAGGTAGCTCTGGCATTTTTAAGTCCAAAAGGCACATCTTGTAATAATAGATCCCTCTGTTAGTGATGGAGGTTGTCTTGTAATGGTCGCTTGGATGCATGAGGATCTGATTGTAGCCTGAGTAGACATCCATGAAGCTTAATAACTAATGTCTGGTTGTAGCGTCAACCATCAAATCAATATGGGGTAGGAGGAATGAGTCTTTCGGGCATGCCTTATTCAGATCTGTGAAGTCAATGCAGACTCACTGTTTCCCGTTCTTCTTCCAAACCACCACAACATTGGCTAGCCATTCGGGATACTAGACTTCCTGATGGCTTCATTCTCTAAAAGCTTTTAAACCCTTCGTCGATGATTCAGTTCTTTTCATGGGTGGATTTTCTTTTTTTTTCATCGGGGGTAGTCTTGATCCACGTGGAGTTCGTGGGTCCTCATTTTTGGATCGATCCCGGTCATGTCTTCATGCGACTATGCGAAACAGTCGTGTCGCTCTATGAGGAAGTTAATCAGCTTTGTGTGTAACTTGGGTTCGAGTTGAGCTCCAATATGAGCTTTCTGGTCAGTAAGCTGGGGATGAATCTGGACTTCTTTGAGTTTCTCGATATCGGGCTAATCTGGTTCGGCCGGACAAGGTCCATTCCGTAATTGCTATGCTGAAGTAGGCTTGGCTTTCAAGGTCGTCTGATAGCAGCTCCTTAAGGCCAGTTGGTCTCCTCTGATCTCTTGTATGCCCCACTTGTTAGAGAACTTCAACACTTGATGGAAGGTGGATGAGACTGCCTTCATGTCATGAATCCATGGACGGTCAACTATCAAGTTGCAGGCTGAAGGGCAGTCTAGGACCAAAAACGTTGTTAGCTTATTGACCCCTCTAGGGTATATTGGGAGTGATATTTCTCCCAATGTGAATTTCGGCTCCCTACAAAATCAGATCAGCATAATTGACCGTTGATTGATCTTGTCTAGTTCCACGCCCATGTCAGTTAGGGTCGTGGTGAAGATGATGTTGGCTGAGGATCCATTGTCTACCAGTACTCGCTTGATCATGAAATTGGCTATTTATAGGGAGATAATCGGGCATCATGGTGGGGGTTCGCCAGGCTTGAACATTTATCGTATGGGAACCCGATGATTAGGTTGGTGAACACATCTCTAAGTGTCTTTGTGGGTTAGGATGTTTCGGCTATCGCCTCTCTTGCGTGTCGCTTGGTTACTAAATATGAGACGCCACTAATCTTTAATCCTCCTATAATGAGGTTTATTGTGTTGTTGATTTGGGGTGGCAGAGGGGGGGTCTTCTCTATCGCATCTCTCATCCCTTCGGGCCAGAATAGCCTTTCCTTTCTCTGTAAGCAAGTCTTTTAGGAATTTTTTGTTCAGCAGCTCCAAGACCTCCAACCTTATGGCTATGCAATTGGCTGTCGTGTGCCTATAGTCCCAGTGGAACTCGCACCATTTGCTTGTGTCCTTCTTAGAAGGTCTATCTCTAGAGCCAGGTCTTCTCACTTCGTTTCCCATCTTATTGAGGACTAAGACCAATTCTTTGGGAGACACGTTAAAATTGTAGTCTGGGAGCCTCGACATGTTTGGCAATAACTGGTTTTGAATCCTATAAATTGCGGGTTGGAGCTCGTAACCTCGATTGAGCGATCGATGTTCACTTCCACATGGAGTTCTCTTGCCCATGGGCTGTGGGGCCTAAACATCAAAGACTTTGGGCCGCTAATATCAAAGACTTTGGGCCGCTTGGGGGGATTCAAGATTTTCTTTGCAAGGTGGTTGATGGAGCCCTCGAGCTTCCTGATTCTTTTATCATTTTCCTACCTAATCTTAATTTGAGCTCGGCGAGGGCCTGGTCCATAGTATGGCAACTAAACCTTGTTAGCTTCTTATGGAGCCTACTGTGGGTGAGAAGTTCATTCCTGAAGGCTCCTACGACTGTTGGCTGATAGAGATCTGGTATTGATATCATTTCCTTATTGAAGCGAGCCACGTAGCTTCGTAGAGATTCGCTATTCCGCTGTTAGATTACATTGAGGTCATATGTGGTCTTCTCCAGCTTGCATGAGCTTGCAAATTGTTCTATGAACTTGTCTTCCAACTCTTGGTATGATCCGACAGATCCGTATGGAGGTTAATGAACCAAGTGAGGGTCAGGCCTGCTAGTGTCTCACCAAATCCTCTACACATTCTGGCCTCATATTGATGCGGAGCCAGGTCTGTTGACATCATCTTATATTTGTAATGAACGACGTGGTCCTCCGGGTCAGTGGATCCATAATAGAGCTTCATGTCAGGGCGTGAGAGCTCTATGGAAGTGATGGTTTCTAGGAAAGGAGTGTCCGAGATTATTCTGGCCCGATTTTTTTTACTGGTAGTCTTACCCCTGGTAGGCTGGAAAAAATCGCCTCTTTGAATTCCTCCATCTCCTTGCACATGGTAGAGGCGAATCGAAGTGTTGGGTCCCCATGAGGGATATGGTGAGTTGTCTGGCGGCTATGAGAGTGGTTGTCTGGTGGTCCGTCGTCATCAGCCACGTCATTCAAAGGCCTCTAAAAGGTTGGTCTGAACGACGGGGCATTTGGAGTGGCTTTGAGTTCCTCGCCATTGAGAGGTCGAGGACATCTGCTCCAATTGCTTCTAGAGGCTCATGTTGGTACTCCGCATCACAAGGTTCTCCTCCTTCAATGCTTGCAACCGTTCTTGAAGAGCGGCCAACTGTCCAGCCACAAGGTCTAATGTGTTTTTCGCTGCCAGAAGCCATGTGTGTAGGTGTGTTGCGTGGATCGTAGACTGAGATCTTTGCTTCCTATAAATTGCCAATGCCCCAAGGTGGGCGCCAAATTATAGACGCTGAATTTCGCCTTTGGCCTACAATCGAGAATTTATATTATGAGGGCACTAGCGATCCTGCAAAACAAAGGCAAAGAGAGAGTATAGTAACTATCCACCAGTGTGGTGGATGTCGTAGGCACTCCGACGCTTAAGTCAGCGACGAAGACGAGCGGAAAATGATGGAAGAACAAGGTCTAGGGTTACTTTGATCTTCATTGTTGTCGTGATGGCTGTAGGCTGGTGTTTAAGGGGCGATGTGTGTTTTGAGAACTCGAGTGTGAGAGCCAAATCTTAAATGAATCTTCCCTTTAGACCCCATCTCCTTTTATAGGTTATGAGGTAGTCTTTTAATCAGATTCGAATTCCTTGGAGGAGTCGTACTCCAAGTCTATTTAGGAAAGGGTAGTTGAATCATGGTTGAATTAAGATTGCATCGATATTCGAGATTAGGTATAATCCCCATAGTAGTTGGATTAGACTACCGTGTTTGTGGGTAGTTCGTCATAATCTAAAGACTTTGTTCCTTACTAAGAAGGAACTTAGGGCGTAGACGGGCCTGATTTGTCGAAAGGGCCATCAACCAACATGATTAGGACCTTACTGAATCCCTTATCAGTCATATAGGCTCTTGGAAGCCTTTAGGCCGTGTGGGTTTCTTCCCTTGAGATGTATGGGCTCGTGGGCCCTGTGGAGGAATCACGCTCGTAGACTGAAGGCTGTTAGTAGCCTTGTGCTATTTGGGCTTCGTCTAATGTGTGGGCCTGAGACATAATGACATTTGGGGCCGTGGCCCAAATTTGGCCCGTAAAGCTTTTGGCTTGTAACTTCATCTAATCACAAGATTTCCTCAAAAGACAAGTAATTGCAGCTAACTTGCTACTGGCATAAAATCCGGAATCACGCCTACGATGTGAGATGATCTTTTATCCCGATTAAAAAATTCAGTGAAGATTCAAGATAATTTTTGACCTGAATCCATGATGCGTCCCTACCCTATTCATTAATTTTAAAAAACTTTCAAATTTTGATCATAATTTAGGATGATTTTTCGGTCTAGATTGACAAATCTAATAAGAATTCTGAATAATTTTTTGTCCCAAATGTATATTCGAGACTGGATTAGGATTGGCAAATCTTGATCCGACTAACTTGCTACATACAAAATGATGATTTCTGTTATTATTACAATACAATTAACACCATACAATGTCATGGGCATAACGCTGTCATGGTTAAGGTCTAGTAAAAACAACAGCCCTCGCAAAAGGCACAAAGTAATGATGTAAGATGTATATCCATCAGAATTAAAAAGTAACTGGAGAAGGATAAATGAAAAATATTTTGTAATCCTTAACAAAAATGTGAAAATGCATCGGCTACGAATCCTCTGACGTTGTAGTATATTTCTCCGAACGTTTTTTTTCTTCCTTTGAAAGGCACTTTAGGTAAAGCTTGTGTTATGATCCGTTCCTTTTCCATGTCCATCACTCTTTTATCTTCAGACGATATTTGGTGACACAAGATTCTCTTCAATTTTCTTGTGGTGTGGTGAAACAACCGTCCAAAAGGCAGTTAAATACCGGTAATCCTGACCAATATCTCAATTTCGGCATGTGTTCCCAGGCACGTGACTAGCACTCTAAAATGGAAGTAGAAACTTTTGAAGACAATTGCATCTTATTCGTGGGTGAGCAAAATCAAAAATCAAAGAATGCACTGACACAATCAAGGGCAGAGAGATTGTACAAACATATCAGGTCTCAATCTAAATCTACTACAAAAAACAGACTGCCTCGTCAGAGGACTGTAACTACTTAAATACTAATATTAATATCCTAAAGCTAAACACTGATAGCTGGGGACCAAAAAATTAAAAGAAGAATTTGGAAAAGGAAAATTATTCATAAAATGGATAAGGAAACACTCCATTTCCACCACAACGCGCTCAAAGGAGATCCACCCAGTCTCTCATGCAGCTGCCTGGATCAGCCCATTTGCCCTATTGCCACGGCCCCTTCCACGGTTTCCCCTTCCTCGGCTATGACCTATGTGAGTAACAATATTTCAGCACATGTATGAATATAAATCAATATTCCTCATAACCTTATCAGCAAATAGGAAAAAGGATGGCAATGAAATTTGATCACAAATAATCGGAAATCATGTTTGTAAGTATCCCTAAAACCAGTTTGGTTAAGAATAGCTAGAACACTACTTGAACCTGCAAGTCCACGGAACTTGAATTTCAAATGAATGATACGTACAGCAAGGGGGAAATGCCCTACCACTGCCCTGGGGAGAATCTTCATAATTGTAGCCTCCATCTTGCTTTGCATCATAATA